>JAMLFT010004247.1:0-20041 GCA_026544285.1 Pachyrhizus erosus | reverse complement strand
TCTATATTTTTAACACATTTTTTATAATTAATTAAAATTTATTAAAATAAAAAAAAATTCATTTTTTATTTTTTATTTAATAAAGTTCACTTATTATTTGTAATTTTTAATATATTTTAATTTAAAAAAGTTATTGAAAGAAATGTATTGAAATAAAAGAAATGATTATATAATCTCAAATTACTAATATTAATAATTGTGATTAATCTCTAAATAATACATAAAAAAATACTTAATTTATAATAAAAAAATTAATAACACTCAATATGTATAATAATTTCTTCTCATAGTTCAATAATCTTATTTTATTTTTAATTTTTGTATATTTACACAAACTGAAAATATGCGTAACTCATTAAAATACAACGGTAACGTACCAGTTTCTCCCAATGACCTCCTTGGATGTATAACCGGTCATCTTGAAAAACCCGGCACTGGCATACATGATCGGGTAATCGGGTTTGGTAGCGTCCGAAACCACGAAAGTCTGTTGAAATGCTGACAAAGCGTCCCTCAGGTCCTCCGAAACCCTCGGTATTCCTCCCCGGTACTCCCTTCCGTCGTCCGACGAGTCGCCGGAGCTCCGAACGGAGTTGCTCGAGTCTCTCCTCGGCCCACCGGTCACTTTCGCGCTCGGCTCCTCCCCGCCGGACGTCCGAACCGCCACTCCCTGCGGCTTCCCGGTCTCCGTGTCCGTCTTCAGCACCAGACCCCACTCCGCCGCGCGCTTCGCCGCAGTGCCAACCTCTCCCGCCGCCGGCACAGACTCGCCGAGCACCGCGGCCAGTGTCGGCGGCGGAGGAGTGGAGTCCCTTAGCGCCATCCATGACGTGCCGGTCACCTCGTCGGAACCCTCATGTTGTTGTCCCGGTGGCTCGTCGGCGTTTGAGTCAATCCACGTCTTCCACGTGGATTGAGCGCGCAACGGCGAGTTCACCGGCTTCTCGCTGGAATAAGAAGAAGAAGGGTTGAACACTTCGAGCGAGCCTCGTTGGTCCCTTGGAAATGCCTCCATCCCTCTCACTCTCTGATAATTAATTAATTTTTCAAAATATACGAATTAATGCTGCAAATTACTTGGGGCTACTAAATTACTAATTATTAATAAGTACTAATAAAATCCTGCATTTTCTTGTTGGATGGGAATTGATATTAAGTACTGAAAGAGAATTTAAACTAAAATTTACGTACTGTTTATCAATAGAAAGAAAACAGAATTCGAACCCAAGTCACATCTTTGAATGTGAGCATAAAACTCAATCAGATGCGTTAAGCTTCTTGCCACACTAAATTACTAAAAAAAAAATAAAACCCTACATGTTATTGTGGGATGAGAATTGAGATTCAGTTTGCACTATTTGATGTGTACTTCAGAACTAGCATATGATGTTGTCATAGTATCATATCAGGGTGGTGCAGTGTTAGTAATTGGAATGGCAAGGACATGTGATTGGAATGGGACTAGTACGGCGAATGATGAGTTGTGGGGGTTTTTTGTCATATCAAGTTTGTTCGTTCAGATAATTGTAAGCACGTCACATTTTTTTCTGGCTAGTTTGTTTGCTTGAGGCTGGGATATTGAAACGAGTGGTGGAGGATGAGGCAGTGTTTTTGCTTAGAGGTACTTGGGGGGACACCAATTAATGCATCGAAACTGAGACTAAGACAGTGTCTGGGTTTTATATGCTAATTATGCCAGAAGACAAGTGTCCCCAAGGGCCAGAAAAATCCCCAGATGAGAGGACACGTGATGATGGAAAAGAAATTAGGATGAAAGTAATTGATGGAAGCTGTGCTGAGCGAAAAGTGTTTCTTGGAGTAGCGTGGAACTGAAATGAATGTTGGAGAATTTTCATGTCATCAATCTAACAAACTTGAGTAACTTCCCAAACTTTCATGATTTGATTCATAGGCTGTCAGGATATAAATTGACATCGTACGAGAACAGTCTGAGAATTGTGAGGAAAGTTCAGAAGTTAATTCCAGCAAGAAAAATCAAGTTAGACATGTGTGTGATTGGAAATATGCCACAGTATAATACTTGACCAGACCAGACTAGGAAATACCTCTTGTTGTGCTGTGTTGGGCAGAACTTCTTCTGAAATTGGCAGGTGGAATAGTGTGTGGACTTGTGTTACTGCTTATTTTCAATGAATTAGCACTATATAAACATAGATAATTGATTCTAGAAATGGCTTATAATGCATCGCAGGAGGACAGGTGGAATAAAAAGATGAAGGGATAAGTTGGATCATTGTTGGAAAGGTTTGGGTTGCCATCCCTGTGTATGGAAATTTCACATGGGACATGCCTCTTTGCACGTTTTCCTGTAAGTCTACACTGTACCCTCTTTCATTTTTGAGTCCTAAAATATTTGAGACAAACAAAATTTTACAGTGTTGAGGAGCCAAACAATGACATATATTCTGTTACCTCTTCTTAACCCAGGTGTTACCTTCAATGATTTCAGGTGTCAGAACGTAATTGACAGTCTGGAAGTGGGTTGTCAAGCCAGAAAAGCAACAAGAGCAGAGAACTTGGACATCATCTTAGTCTCCTAAATCACGTTGATCTCTGTAGGCTGTACCCTCCTTTTGTTTCAAGGACAATACTGTTTGGTTTTCTATGTCTGAGGTTGTGGAATTATAGCCGGGGACAAAAGCAAAATCAGACAACCAAAAATGGCAAATATTTACTAACTTTTGGGTCTCGAAAAACATATAGAATATTAATATACCCACTATCTTGCACAAGGGTAATTATTGCATATCTAAGAAAACAGGAGCTTGTTGAAAGGGCACGGTCACAAAGATAAGCTAGAGAAATGGACACATGAGACCATGTTAGTAGACGCTGGATGATTCGTGACCACAAATAATCATCTAGCTATTCAGTTAAGTGTATATTTTCCCCTTAAAGTGGGCTGCAAATGGTGATTGATGTTTACCTTTTTTATGTAGTTGCCTACTGAGTGCTAAAATGATTGAAAACGAAGTAGTTCTTTGATCAACTAGTTCAACTTCGTGATGTGAATGATCAAGGATACCTAGGATAAGTGATCTGCTATCGCTTAAATGCCAACCATTCACAACTGTCCCTTGCTTCTGCTTTTATCTATGATGGTTGGATGAGAAGAGATTTGAATAAAGTAATAAATCTCAAAGATAGTAACAATTCTATGATATATTGCAACAAATTCACTTTAAATTAAAATTTTATTTGGGATATAGGATTAAAGATATTTATCTTACGTTTTTTATCATGAAAAAAATTTGAATTAATAGTTGTTATATAATTAATCTAAAAAAATTTATACTATCAACCAATTAAATAATAGAGTTAACTAAGTTTGTATTCTTTAAATTTTTTTAAATTTTAAATTTTAGTCTCTAAATAAATATTTGATTAGTTAAAATAAAAAAAAATTGTCACAAATTTTAATTTTTGTTATTAAAATATATCATTAAATAATTATGTAATAGTTTCTAAGATTGTCATATGTTATTTTAAAAAAATAATACATGACAATTTTAGATGTTATCACGTCATTATTTAACAACATAAGAATTAAAAGTTATAATAGAGAAAACTTTAAAGACTTTAATCAATTAAATATTTATTCAAAGATTAAAATTAAAATTTGAATATGTTTATGGACTAAAAACTTAGTTAAGCATAAATAATATTATAGATATTCCTTATCAATTCAAGAGAGTTGATCTCATGCCTTTTTGTAGTCTTTATGTTTTTAAGTCTCTAAGTTATGTAACATTAGCAGTGTCACCTAAAATAACTTTGATGTTCAAGTCAATAAGAGTAAGAGTTAGGAAATGAAAGAAAGATTGAAGTCATACTTGTTTTTTGTTCTAGATAACATTTATTAGGTCCTTTTTATAATATTAGATAGGAGGAGATGAGAGCTATTTGTTATTAATAAGGGAAATTATTTTCAAGTGATAAGATAAGAAGGATTTCAAAATTAAGAATCTTTTGAGGTCCTAAGGAGGCTCTTAATCTTTAATTTGGTAATTTTTGTTGATTTGGCCTATTGAATTTAGCTAGATTTAAGTTAGATTTTGTTCAGAATAATTGTCCCACAAGTCAATATGGTTAGTTCTTATTTAATTTTATTATTTTTATACAAATTCTATTTAACACATATTTAAGTGAAAAAAGCATAAAAAAATTAAGAAATAAAATTATTCAAAAAGCATGTTTGCTTTTGATATTTTTTTTAATAAAGTGTGAACATCAGATGAAAAAAATATCCTGAAGCAAAATTGAAAATCTAAATTTATAATTATAAATATATAAAACTGTTAACTAGAATAGACACATAGTTGAGTCTTGTACATATATTATCTATGATTTCAATTTAATTATCAATTTTTTTATTAATAGATGATATATAAATTTTATCATAAATTTTTACTAAAGTCAATAATGGATGTAGTCGACATAATGAGGTTTTTTCCTTTAACTTTTTTAATTATATTTTATATATGTGTGTGAAAAATTTGATATTGATCTAAAATTATTTGATATCTCATTTATATAAATCAAAATGGATGTAATATATATTTTTAAAATAAATTAAAATATTTATTATTTGATTACTTTTTTTTGTTGTTCAATATTTACAAAATTTGACATAAACAATTAAAATAATATAAAATTATAATTCAACAATTTAATTAAAAAAATTTATATTATATATAATTTATAAATAATGTAATAATTAATAGTGTAATAGTTAATAAAATTACACTAGTGTAATATATATTAGTGTAAGTATTTTAATTTAGGGGATTTAATTATATAAATAATATTAAGTTTTATTTATCTTTTTTATTTTAATCAAATATTATATTTCTTTCTATAGTCTTTACTATAGAGATGCTTGTATTTTTTTTTATTTCTTAAATAAAAAACTTGAATATCATTTTTTTAATAATTTTGTTCTTTTAAAATATGTTATGATTATTTTAATAGTTATATATATATATATGATTGCATTTGTAATCAAATAATTTTATTAATTTTTTTATATTAAATTAAGAATTAAAAATTATTTATTAACTTTTATCTATAGAATGACAAACACATTGATAACTTGAAATTGAAAAATCTCAACAAATATTTTAACATCCTATAATCATTTTTTTTTCTCATCTCTATTCTTATTCTTATTTTTGTGGTTTCAATGTACTTACAGTCCTAAAGCAAATTATTCTTCAATTGTTGTCAGCTAATATTATCATCAAAGATATTTTGGTAACATAATTTATTCAAATTTAGTATATTTTAAGAATATATTAAAAGGACTTTTTCATTAAAAAACATAGTTAGCATAGATAACAATTTGTATTAATAATATGAAAGTTTTTGGTAGTATGTGAAATTGATGATTGTTATTTGTAATTTGTAATTTGTAATTTTGTGTTTAAAAATAAAAATAAAAATAAAACTCTTAAGATTACCTTATTTGGAAGATTGGAATTTACCATCAATTTCGGATTAGATAATCTCGAATATAAATTTTTTATTCCGGAATGAAAAAATAAATTCAAGTCTCTACAATACGTTTCCTGGATTGCTTAATCCGAAATGATCAAAAAGTAATTTCGGATTTGCTTTTCTAGAAAGTTACACAATTCTTATGTGTTTCGGATATATCATTATGAACAAATAACTAAATAATAATTAGGCACCACAGGCTAGTTTTGGAATTTTACATAACTTTTAAAGTTAAAGGAGGCGCAGGAAGTATTTCATGAGGCGCAAGAAGTAATTGATAAAAAAATAATGTTTTTTTAACCAAACAAAAATGTAAAAATGACCCAAATATAGAATAGTTAAAAAAAAAAATGTAAAACAATGTGGGCAGTCATTATTTAAAACGGTTTTAAAAATACAATAATTGGAGGGTAGTTGATATTTACACCTCCTTTCTAGATTTTGTTTTTCTCCCAAAAATACCTATTTTCAAAAATTAATTTCCAAAATATGTTAAAATTCTGAAAAATAATTTCTGGAAGCCAATATTAACGTACCCCCTTTAACCATATGAATTCCAGAAACTAATTTCCAGAAGCCAAGATTAACCTACCTCGTTCAACCATATGAAGAAACAGGAGTGAATTTCCTAATCCTGAAGCAGGAGAGATAGGGTGCCATTGTTGAGTTTTCTATCGTTGTATTAATATATTTTATAAGATTTTATCACTTTTTTTTTTTTTAATATTTTAACATGTATCAGTATCACAAATATGTTGACTGTTGTATTGGATGAATCTGCCATCAAGGCTCAGCATCACTGAAATATTCTTGATCTCCATCGGCATTGCCGACGGCTGTTGTTGATAAGGGTTCGACTGCGACGGCAATGCGTCCGACATCACAGTGTCAACCTGCGGAGCATGTGTTGGAAATTATATAGACGAAAGGTATTCTTGAAAAAATAGACACATATATAAGTGAGATACACCAATAAAGAAAGGTGTGAATATCAATTGCATTTAGAGAATGTGTGCCATCCATATTAATTAAAAAGTTTGTAAAAATGGCATTAATAATCAACCTATTCAAATTAAAACGTAAAATAAGATGTGTCGGAAATCATTAAAAGTGGGATCATCGTTCTTTATTAGCCTATATATTTCTTCCTTGCATATGTAGTATTATTAGCCTACATATTTCCTCCGTGCTTTTGTAGTATGATGTGTATGGGAGCCTCTTAGGCCTTCCCAATGTAGCGCAACCAATATTCCCGATGATTACCTGAGTATAATCCGTGCGTTTACCTAATGAAATCGATCAAGCCAGACCCAGGTAGCATTATGCAACACTCAATTTGCTATCACAAAAGAGATATTGACCCTTCTCTCTTTCATGGGCTATGTAGTAGTATTGTCTCATAGAGAGCTGGAGATGCTGATTTGGACTCAATTTGTATAGAACAGAAAGCTTATTATAATGCATAATCACAAGGCCTGTGGCTATAAACCCTGTCAAAAGCTTTTCTTTTATAGCTATATGAACAAAACATAATATGATCTGACAGGAAGTAAATCTTTAATAGTTATCTGGTTACAAATCTAAACCTCGTGGAAAATGGAGTCATCAAAGGAAATTGATTCATTTATGTTTCGAAAAGACCAAGTCCTCTTCACAAGGAATGCTTCAAAACTCATTGATACATACATACATATCGTATGATATAATTAAATATGCACCTCTTTTATTTCTTTTCATTCTTCCTATTAGAAAGTATACTTCACTAATTTATGAATATTGAAATGGATCCTTCTACTGACCAAATCCATAAACTTGTTTTTTCAATTATCAAAGAGGGATTATAGTAGAGTTCGACCATCACATAAGAGCTCAACTATGTACATATAGGCAGACAATTGTTGTAATAGAGAGAGGTTAGTGAATTGAGTCTTTTAAGGTGGAAATTGAGCTTCCAAATTCCACTTTAATTTCTATACTGTTGTTGCAACGGAAACTCCAGAAAACACAAATTGAACCACTATTGTTGATCACAATATCACAAGTCATCTTCTACATACCCTCACCCCTATGTAAAGTCAACTGAGCATCTAACCAGTTCTTCACAAGAACTTCGTGTCTGTCTTGAATGCATTGTGTGATGAAGTTCACCAGAGAAATGTTAAAAATACAATCTTACTATCACTGAATGAAATTCGTGAGACATCTGAATTCTGAAACTTACCGAATCACACATTTAATGGATCCCACGTGAATTTATATGTAAAAAGAGTATAGTAAAGTGCATGTCACTATAACTTTTCAAAAGTTCATTATTCTTCCCCCAATATAAGGAAGGAGACTAAACTGCCATTCAATCTATTAATGAAGCACAGATTCAGATTATTTTTCTATCCTATGTCACGTATTGACTAAAAAAATTCTTCAGCCTTTTCCACTTTATTCTTACAGAAATAGAAAATTGTTTCTTCAATTAGGCGAACCCACAGGTTGCAAGTAAGTTCCGACCTCACCTGACAGATTTTGAAGATTATTTGCCGGAATCGGTGATGACGCAGCAGCTGCCAGTATAGTAAGATCAATTCGGGTATTGTGAGGCAGTGGTGTATGAATCTGTCGTATCGCCGCAATCCTACCGTCTTTAATCTCCACATCCACTGTTTTCAAAAGATTTCGAATCGACAAATAGAAAGCAATACAATTCGTCAATTCCTAACGAATTGAACGCTTCTTAATTAACTAATTAATATTGCGTCGTAAACCTCACGTTCCATCGAAATCTGAATCTATAACGCTAAGCACAACATAAGATCAAGTGTTTAATGGAAAACTAAAGTTACGTTGGTGAAAACACGGTTACGTACCTGGAAAAGAGAACCAATAGAGAGTGAGAAGGCACGCCAGCATAAGCATGGGGATTACGTGAATACATTTCTCCGTCGCCGGCGAGCGTGACCGGAAAATCTCCCTCTTTCCGGTAACGCTCCGGTGGTAAATTGGAAGCGAGTCATCGTCGAGGCTCCTTCTACGTTTTTTGTGTTGCTGCTGCTGTTCTGCACCGACGTTGATGGCTCTGTGCTCGTCGCCGGAACAGCGCAAGCTTGAGGTTGAAGATCTCTGCTGCATTTCGATTCAGAGAGAGAAGAAGAAGAAGAAGGAATGGACGTTGGGAGAAACTCTGCAAAGTAGTTCGGAGGGGGAAGCTCGCGATATGTGTCCTGATTTGGTTCGTTAGGCTGTAACAAATTTTGGGCGGGAAAGTGTTTGCACGTGCAACGCACGTGGTTTGTGCTTGGAGTCCTCAGTTCACTCTTCCAAAAGATGTATTGATTAGACAAGTTGGGTTTGTTCTTTAATTTTAAACAATATGTAATTAGTTTCTTTTTTCTATTTATAGTAACGCGGTTAGTTTTTGAAACCGTTAAAACACTACTACAATAACAATAATAATAAAATACAAGTCAGTATGCAATATGCTAACTGGGATATTAAAATGATTAATGAGCCGTTTGTTTAATTTTTTAACACAAAAATACATTCTAATTAAAATATATATTTAATAATTATAATAATTATGTGATTTTTTTAAAAAGGAGAAAAAATGTTAGAAACATCTAATTTTGTATGGTTTTTCATAAGCTAAGGTTTAAAAGTACTATTTGCTGAAAATTTTTAAAATATATATATAATGAAATCAATTTGTTAAGATACAAAAAAAACCTTAAATATAATGATTAAATTTTGAGATAGGCCATTTTAAATGCGTTTTCAATTTATTATTTTTTAAAAAATCTATATAATAATGGAAACATTTAGAAGAATTTCTAAAGAGTTTATTTGAAATCACAAACATAATTTATGACATCTATAAGTGTTTCTTCAACTTATTTCAATAAATTTTATAATTAAAGTAATGATATAACTTTTATATGATAAAAGCTTATTAAATAAATGCTTAATTAAGTTGTATATTCAAAGCTTCTAAAATCTCATATTCACGTATGGCTTTATTGATCATTCACAAAAAGAAATGTATGGCTTTATAGATCATTTGGTGTTTCCTTTTTTTAAAACTTACTTTGAGCTTCTAAATCTAAATTTATTTTGTTTAGAAATATCATTATTAAAATAATAATTTGACTATAATGTTAAGAATGCATCGTATGATAATATTTTAAATCAAAATTTTTAATAATTAAAATTTAAAACAGTAACTATCATAATTGCATAATTTTTAGGATTTTAAAAACATAATTGTAAATTTTGTTGGAATTCAAACTAAGAAATTGAGCAATTAGGATTACAAAGTGCGAAAGAATGAAGTTGGGATTGCAAAGTACGACCCTGCGAAGTGCAAACAACAACACTGCAAAGTACAAACGGATTTGGTCTTCTCTTTTGTGTCCAATTGTTTCTCTATAATCTTCTATCTCATTGCCTAATTGAATTTCAAGTATTCCCTAATTGTTTTATGTATGTTTTGTGGTTATTCTTCCTTAATATAATGTACTTAATAGATTTTGTGTAAGTGCTACCTGATTTTTTCTAATTGTTTTCATAGTTAGAGAATATTCCATTGTGGATCAAAAATGAAAATTCTAGAAGCACAATGCGAAGGGTTGGAAGAAGAACAGGCCAAATATAGTTAGATTAAGTTATAATGTGTTTGTAAAAATGTTGGTGAGAAAAATAGTTGGGTTGGGTATTTTACTAGTAGAACCAAAGTTTGTGTTCAACACTGGACAACCACCTATGTGGGAACAATGTTAAGGTCAATTGCTAAATTAATTTGGTACTATCACCCTTAGTACTTGAACCATTATTCCAGACATGAAGCTCAAGGATTTTCTCAATTCACAAGTTGTGTAGTGGGTGAAAGGTTCACGTTTGGTATGATCATGTATCACGCGTTGTTTTTCGAGATCTAGATCTGGACCCTCTAGATCCAAATTGTCATCAAGATCCAGATCAAGAATAATATTTTGATTTGTGATCTAATTTTATTTTTATATCTATTGAATATAATTGTTGTTCGTTTTTAAAACGAGTGAATCCCTTTCAAGTTTTGAATCTTTGATGGTGACGAAGAATGAGGACATAGTGTGTTTGCCAACACGGAGGTGTCGATTTTTCATTTTGCAAATATGTGATTCTCCTTCAAGATTTGAAATTACGTGGTTAACTGTGTTTCTTTAGAAGTAGCAAGGGAACGAGGACGTAGTGTGTTGGGAAGCAGTGGAGGTGATGTTAGTAACGGCGGTGACAACTTCAGTGTTGTTGTGGCATTAACAAAAGTTGCTCAGTTTAGAGTGACAGAGAAGGAGCATGAACTAATCCATGAAGACAAGGAAAAAAAAAAACATTAAACCCTCCTTTTAAAAACCAATAAATGTAACAATAAAGAATTGGTTTTTCTTAGTGAGAAAATCCACTAACTTTTCTATCATCCTAAATCACTAGTTATACTGCATCACTCTATTCCTCCGGTGAAACCATTAGTTGCTAGAGTATCACTATTCAGAGTCTCATTCATAAAAAATTTACTATTTCTTTATTGTTTTTCCATAGATCCATATATTAACATCTTTGTTCTACAGTAATATCAATCTGAATGGAGCTTTCATAAACGCACAAGTCTCGGAACACAGTTCAATCTCATAAATAAATGATGTAACAAAACTATCTTACACGTTTAGTTGTCGTCACTTGTCACCAAACAACGAGAAAAAGAGCTATTCCCATTTTCCTCTTTTTTCTGCAACAACCTAGCTCTAACGATCCAAATTCTAAATAATTTAAACACCTCACTCTCTAATGAAACTTGGTACTCGGTGCCTTATAACTACACACCTAGTTTTTTAATAATTAAAATATTGTTATGTTATTATTTCAAAGATAAAACTGAAATGAAAAGTATTTAATTTACTATTATTCTAATGTGAATCATTGTCAGGAAGAACTTTCTAATCTTCAACGCTGACGCCCGGGCGAGGTCCTATGACATCATGACATAAATTAACTTCCGAAATTTAATTTTCAAAAATGTTAAAATTACGGAAATTAATTTCCGGAACGTATTATTACTCAAATTAACTCTAAAATTAAGTTCTCGGAAACAAAGTAATTTTAGCGAAGTTATAACAAAATAGGAAAGGAGCTATACTACTTTAAAAAATTTAAATAATAATTGCCATTTTGTGTTGGAAGTTAAAATACATGGCTAATTAGAAAAAATCCAAGATATTTTCATTTTCTTGTCCCATCCAAATCATCAAGTCATTCTTAACCACATTTTCGGACTCTCTTATTTATCTTTCTTGGGCTTCACTTCCAAAATCCAAGCCCGTGTTCCTTTCAATAATGGCAAGTTATCAACATCAGAGCTGCCACATAAAGACCTGATGTGGTTCACTCATTCAAACCATTTTGTGCAACATTTAGGATGAAATCCTAGATGGTGGACAATAAACTAGACTAGAGATAAAGACGAAATAAGTCATTTATAATAAATGAGGCTATGTTTTTTTTATTATTGTAACACTGAACATTAAGCCTAAAATCTCATACATATTATTCAAACTATCCAAAGTTAAATCAATTATAATGAATTTTGAAATTAAGTTCTACCGAAGAAACAAAACACAACAATTGAATATCCTTCTTACACAAGCATCTTAAATAAATTAATCTTATATTTGAACAAAAATTCTAAATATTAAAAAAACTGAAATGCACGACATTTAAATTACTTGTAATTAAATTTCTTTTATCTTTTTCAAATGCTTTGTTTGAGTGAAGTAATTCAAATATTTTGTATTTTAATTTTCTTATTTGGATAGAGTAGTTTAATTTCCTTCAAATGCAAAATTTTATTTTAAACAAGATTTCAATATTAAAGTTTATCCAAAATAAGCATTATTCAATTTTTTAAATATTTAATAATTTAAAAATAATGTTAAATATTTAATAATTAAAAAGACAAATATTTTAAAAATAGAATTTACAAGTTCCACCACATGCAAATTTCCAAATTTAGTTATACTTTAAATAATAACAAAGAGCTTTGTAGATAAACTAGTAATCGAAGGGTAACAAATATGCCATGACAGATTCTATAATCCAAAGGCATCGTAAAGCCACATAAAAGTAGGCTTAAATATAATTTTAATTCTTAATAAATATCTAAAATTCATTTTTTTTTTATTTTTTAATTTCTAATAAAATAAAAAATTTATTTTTTTATTCTTAAAACACTATCTAAATTACTTTATTTTTCTTTTCAAAACACTATTTAAACAAATTTAAAGACTCAAAATAAAATTTTTATTATATGAAAAACTAATAACAAAAAATCTAACAGAAACTAAAAGTAAAATTCAAATATTTATCAAAGATAAAAAAAAAATATATTTAAGTAGTTAGAATAAAGCAATTTAACTATAACCATGATAGAATACTTCAATCAACTGCCCATACTCAGGAACAAGAATAGGCGTATTCACATAATAAATGATGTTGCAGTTGATGTACTGGCATCTGCACTTAATGAGATAGACAACATATTAGAAATTAGAAATCTAAATAAAAGAAATACTGAAATCAAGTATCAGAAAGACCTTACAAAGAACTAAGAAAAAAAATCTTCATCTTTTAACCAACCTAAACAATTTCAGAGGTTTTCTTCCTTCTTCTACACTAAGCATATATATATATATATAAATAAAGATTCAGTACATATTAAGCATCTATAGTACCACGAGTCATCATCGACTTACCCGCTAAACTCCAAAGTAGTTTTGTATTTGTTAACTGTATGATTAAACTTTGAGTATATGCAGCTTTCTTTATGATTAATAATAATCGAAAGTTTTCTTGCAACTTTAACACCAAAGCAATTTCTTACTACCCATTCGAAGGCATTAACAAAGATCAAAGTGGCAGAAGAAATATGCAAGTGCGTATTTTGTTAATTATTTTGAAGATATAGTTACCATTTTATATAACCTCAGTATAGATGGGATTAGATCAAATAGTCATCGTTCCTCAACTATTCTAGAAAGAGAGCAAAATAGAAACAACCAAAAAGAGAGAGAAGCAATCTGAGCAAGAGCTTCAAAGAGTTTCAAGCACAATCTAAGACATATAAGATCCCCTTGTCTAGAAAATTGACTCAAGTACTTGTTAGCAGATTAGTAAATATAGCAGGTTAAACGATAAGATAAAGACAAGCATTGTCTATTTTTAAAAAAAAATTCAGTATAAATCAAATTTAACAAAGTAGCAAACACCATGTCATGCCTCATGCTTTAAATCTTAAAACATATGCCAGCAATCATTAGACTAGCAGCACAACCATGTACATACCCAGTACCAAATGTTTAACCAAGCAAGAGGAATTAACAAGAAAGCCGTTAGCCAACAATTTTGGGATATACGATTATCTACATGGAACACCACAAATTTCGAGATCAAGGGTATAAAGACATCAACATTAGTCTTATCAGTGGATGCCTGTAGAAATTCAACAAAAATAAAAGTCATTATACATGTGGACTTTAAAGATAACAGTGATGTGAAATTTATGTCAATATGAATTTAGTACTACAACAACAGAATACCCATCAAGAGGGTTTAAACTTGGATTTTCACCAACTCAAATACAATGAAATCAAACAAACACAAATGCAAATCCAACACAGATTGATGGAAATACAACAAACAAACTCTAGATTATAAAGACGAAATGCAAATCAAAGAAATTAAAAATGAAATCAATATCAAAACAAAAATTTACGTAAAGAAAAACAAAACACAAATTGAATCAACAAACCCTAGATTATTGAGAAGAGAGACAAACCTAGAATAAACCACCAAGAGAGAAAGCTTCTGAACCAATAGAGCGAGCAGAACGAGAGAACGAGGGTGCAAGTGTCACGGGATAGTGCGTGCTTACGAGAGAGAAATTCAAATTCTTTAGTTTTTAATGGAATTTCAAATTCTACTAGTTAAGCTAATTAAAATGCTTCATAAAAACATGAAAAACTAAATTGCTTTTTAAATTCTCAATCCAAACAGCCTATTTTACTAAGGAGCATTTTAATTTCTTTAAAAAAAATGAGTTGCTCTTCCCCATCCAAACACAGGGTAAAGGCAGCAGCTGGCATGTACATTGAGGGGTACTGGAAGTAAGAAAGTTTCCTTGAGACTTACTTGATAAGGCACCTGTTATCTCCCCTTCAAACAAAATTTGGCAACTAGGATCATTACATACATATGAACAGACAAAAAAATCTACTCTCCTAGTTTAAGATCTGTCTGTCTCATGCTCCATGCTTAAAACATGTCTATGATCATCATCATCCCTTTTCATTATCTGAGGAGGTGGACTTCTTCTAGAGCTTTGTGCAGAATGAACTTGGGGATCATACTTCTGAGAAGCTAGGTAATTTAGAGCTGTAACCACATCAACTATAACAGGCCGCATATTAGGCTGCTCTTGAACACACATAGCAGCAATGGCAAGAGCTTGGTATAAGCCTCTCACGGGATATTGACCTTCAAGTAATGGGTCAACCATCTGTGAAAATTTTCTTCTATCTCTGAACAAGGGTCTTGCCTGCAAATATTAAGACATATTAAGACATATTCTTAATATACTCAACAAATATCAATGTGATCTGTTCAGCTTAATGGAAAGTTACGGAGAGTGTGCAGTAAAAGCCAATAACAATTCTGAATACGAAGCATTGATAAAGTACACAATGAAAAAGTGGAGTAACTACACGCTACAACCATTTTAATTTTGACCAAATTTGAGCTTTACATTTACCAATAGTTCCCAGTTCAGTAAGAACACAAAATAAGGAATAGCAATTCATTTTTGCATACAAAATAGAAGTACCCCGCTTAAAGCAAATGAGGGCATGAAAATCAGTAAGTGTATTATTTCCAGTGACCAGAAAAGGAATGGCATACCACCAAGCATCACGCTCAATGAGATAAAATATAGTTCATTTCCCCTTGAGAGCTCAGATTTGATCCTGACCAAGACGCTTGATGGGCTAAACTAGGCAAAGGCACTGCTTTGCACAATATGGTATTAGTCTAGCAATTCCTTTGTTGGGTTCATGTGGTATGCTTTTCCAATGGGATTACATTAACGGGTATAATCACCATGCTTAGTATTGAGGACAGATTTGGAGGTTACAATTCCAGCTTACCCATCTTTTTCCAAAAGTCCAAAAGAAAAAGGTAAAGACATGCAATTATAGCCGAAGGCTACAGCGGGCAAGTTTTATAGGTCTCCCAACGTAGGAGACCATATTGCCACCGTTGGATACTTTTATTTTAAATTAATGGGTGGTAATTTTTCTTTTTATTTTTTTCACTTTTTCTTTTTTACTCTCTTTTCCTGAATTACCCTCCTTCTTCCTCAATTGTTTCCTTCTCCCCCTCCATCTTCTGCACTACTCCATTAAATTGCATATTCCAAACACCAAATCAAGACCTAAATTAACAATGACAATGCTGCTGTGAGTTTTTTGGGTCAGTAACAACTCAACAACATAACACATGTCAAACTCCAACAGTACGACTAATGAAGTCAATAACGACTCAATCTTTGAGGCCTAGAAAGCCAAAAACAGAGACAGGGCAAACAGCTCTTAGCTGTGAAGAAGCTTTAGTTGAAGGACCGTCACAACAAGGTCGATGGTCACAGATGCAGCATAAGGATGCCAATCCTATGTGCAGCATGTGTTCCAGCTCACGCAAGTTGGGCAGGCCACAAGTCTGATGGTCAAACCATAAAGGATTCCTTCATCAAGCCAAGTCCTCTGTCATTGTCGCCACCGACACCATCTCCGCTAGCTTTTCCTCTGTCTCCCTCTTCGTTCGTGGCAGATATTTTGGGTCTTGATTGGTTGCAGCAAATATTGTTGTCCCAACATGCAAGTTTTTTGCTTTTCTGCCTCCTCTGATTTACAACTTATAGATTGGGGTTTAGGTTTTAGTCCAATGCAGGGTTTGGTTAAGGGGGACTCGACGATAGCTGCTGGAAGGGGGTTTTGTTGGAAGGAAGTGGGGGTAATTTGGGAAAGAAAGGAAAAAGGGGAAAAAAGAAAAATTTTCAACCATTAGTTAATTAAAATTGAATATATCTAACGGTAGGAGAACGGTTTCCCACGGTGGAAGACCTATAAGACTTTCCCACCGTAGCCTTTGTCATAATTATATGCATACTAGTAATAACTTTTTCATAAAGGTTTATTCTAGAGATTCAATAAACACTTCAAATGTATCATTTTACATGTGATTAAAACTTCCAATTTTCTAAAATCTTTAAAAAATAATTCAGTATGACGAGACTCTGGACTTATCTCAAATGCAGGTCTTATAGAAGTATTGAAAGGGAAAAAAGTTATCAACAGACAAATTAATCAGCTAGCTTCAGAAAAATGTCTAGCTACTGAACTTTTAAGAGCTCCACAGAAGAAAATCAAAATGAAAAAGGCTGGTCTGTCTGCAATTATTGAGAAGTGTCACTAAACTTCCTATAATTCCCAATTTCAACACTTCAACTAGGTCCCAACCTGAATGCAAATTCACAGCTCTTCCAAAGATAATAAGTAAATAGCTTGCCACAGAAATATGAAATAAGGTAATACAAACTAATCCAGGCTTTAAAAATGTAACATCACTTGTTTTAAACTAATTATACTAGTCTCTTGGATTCTTTGCTACAACAATTTGACAAGAACAGTTTCTACAAAAGTAAATCAAGTAATCAACAAACAATCATGGATACCACAGTAAATAAAACAGACAGGTAAAAAGTAGTGACATACCCATGCAACTAGATTCTGTTCTTTGGCAGGTTTTGTATGGTCAATGGCTTTCCGGCCTGTAATGAGCTCCAAAAGAACAACCCCAAAGCTGTAAATATCTGACTTGAATGTCAACTGACCTGTCATTGCATAATCTGGGGCACAGTACCCATATGTGCCCATAACCCTCGTTGAAACATGGGTCTTATCACCACTTGGACCTACTTTTGCCAAGCCAAAATCGGACAACTTAGGATGATATCCCTCTCCTAACAAAATGTTAGAACATTTCAAGTCACGATATATCACAGGAGGCTTCATTTTATCATGCAGATACTCCAAACCCCTAGCTGCGCCAGCTGCTATTTTCATTCTTGTGTTCCAATCAAGTGGTTTTCTACCTGGCCGAATATCTAGGGCAATGGGGAGAGGAAATGACATGAGACATTGATAAAGAATGCCGCCTACAATAAATGAAAAATTGAAATGATAGAATTTACCAAGCAAATGGTTCTCCAAAGATCCCAATGGCATGTACTCATAAACTAGCAGCCTCTGCTCTCCCTCAGCACAAAATCCAATCAACTTAACAAGATTAGGGTGGTCTGCCAAACTCAATGTCAACACTTCAACAGCAAATTCCCGAATCCCTTGAAGTCCATTAGGGTCAAGTTGCTTTATAGCTACAACCTACACTACCACAATCAAATCTTAGTCTCACCAAAAGTCAAAAGAAACAATAAACATGCAAACTAACATGACGCCATACAAATTCATTAGCAAATAAATGCGTACACATTGACTAGAGCAGGATCAGGTTCAGTGCATCAATAATTTCAAATTCTGCTTTATAGCTACAACCTACACAACCACTATCAAATCTTAGTCTCACCAAAAATCAAAAGAAGCAATAAACATGCAAACTAATGTGACGCCATACAAATTCATTAGCAAAAAAAAGAGCAACACATTGACTAGATCAGGATCAGGTTCAGGTTCGGTGCATAAAAAGTTTCAAATTTAGCTTTCTTAAAAAAAAAAAAAAAAAAAACTAATGTAACGCCACACAAATTCATTTGCACATAAATGCACAAACATTGACCCAAGCAGGATCAGGTTCAATGCATCAATAATATCAAATTTTTCTTTTTTTAACGAACCTGGTTTATTCTCTCTAAGTGTCCCTTGTAAACCTTGCCAAAGCCTCCTTCACCCAAAAAGCAATCCAACCTAAAGTTTCCAGTTGCAGCTTCAAGTTCATTAAAACTGAATGTTTGCGCCCAATTGCCACTATCTTTCCCACCATGAGAGACCTCCTCTTTCAAATTTAAATTCTTCACGTCCAGAGCAAGTTGATCACCTTTAGAACCATCTTCCTTTTTCCCATTCACTTTGAAATCAACTTTGACGCTTTCTATAACTTACAAAATACACACATAAGGCAAAGGGAAGAGATAACAAACAAAATAGCACAGAAAAAAATTATCTTAATCCAAGGCGACTACATAACCAAAACAACTGTGCAAAATGACAAACACAACTTTGGATTATGGATCTAATCATTTCAACCTCGCAACCAAGCAAAACAAACGAGAAATCGAGTATGGTTAATTTTAGTTTTAAGCCACCAAAGAGCGTCGATATTCAAAGGTTTACAACATCAAAAATTGCCAATAGAGACGTTACAAGCCGAATAATAAAATTAATTACGATATTAAAAAAACATTTTTTTTTCCTTTTGCACATGCCTGAACGACAATTCCTGGAAAACACTCTTTCAAAACGGAAACAGAAACATTTGATGACCCCACCCCCAAAAAAATACGAACTTTGATCAATTTATGACACACCCACCACAGAACCTTTACATTAAAACGAAAATCAGAAAGAAAACACAACAATCAGCACGATCACCGAAATGGGCCACAAAACAAAACGAGTGTGTGATAGGAAATGCATTATTAAAGTAAAAAGAATGAAAATTTACCATCGGCAGTGAAATTGGTGGGTTTCTGGTTAAGGGTGTGGCTATAGTCTTCGGTAACCAATTGTTTGCTTGATTTCCTTGAGCAACATAAGCAACCCATGTTCTTTCTCTGCCCAAGCTCCACCGAGAAAACAGAGCCCAGAACAGAGACCCCGCCTCAAGGTAAAGAAACACGAGAAAATTAAAAAAAATTAAAAAAAAAAAAAAAGAGTGACACAAAGTCACAAACTGTGTGTGTGAGAGAGAGAGAGAGGCCTTTCTGATGTTCTTGGGTATTCTTGGTGCTTTAATATATTCTTAGTCAATATGAGGTGGAAATTAATTGTGAACAAATGTTCCATAGTCTCCAACAAGCCACAATAAGGACAAAGGAACAAAGGGGTCTTTCTGTCATTTTGCATGCAGGGGAAGGGAATGTAATCAGCTGCATCGTACTCACCTGAAGCCTAATTGTCCCCGCCCAAGGACTGTTTTGGTATTTCCCTTCGATGTCATGCTTACTGGATTTGTTTTGGATTTTGATAAGATTCATTTTCAGTACATTGATTTGTATTTAAGCGTGATATTTGAAGAGTTGACCAGATATGATTTTAATTACTCAATAAATTAAGATAACATTCAAAATATAAATAAAATATAATTTATAAATCTCGTATTAATATTGTTTTCAAAGTCTCCTATTAAGAATTAATTCATAATAAATATATAAAATAAT
>JAMLFT010004246.1:0-20043 GCA_026544285.1 Pachyrhizus erosus | reverse complement strand
TTGTGTGAAAAAATTTAAAGAAACTTTTTATCATTTATTTTCTAATTCTTAAAACTATATAAATAAGTAATTAAAATATTTAGAACAAATTTCTTTAACTTTATAACAACAAAAGTAAAAAAAGTATGAGTAAAAAATTCTTAAACAATTGACTGAAAAATATTTAGAGAGATTTTATATCTATTTTATAATTATATCTTAAATAATAAATGTAATCAATATAATTGAAATAACAATTTTGTAATTTTAAATTGATTTAATTATGTTTTTAATTCCTAAAATTTGAGATGAATTATGTTTAGTTTTTCAAATTTTAAAAAAGATCATTTTAGTTCTTAAAATTTTAAAAAATAATTTTATTCCTTCAAATTTACTATTCAAGGACTAAAAATAACGTTAAAAAGATTATTTTAGTTCTTTAAATTTAGTGTTTTAGGGTTAAAAATATATTTTTTTAATTTGAGAAACTAAACTAATCATTTTAAATTTCAAAGAGAACTCCAAATTTAAAGAATTAAACATAATTAAGCCTTTTAAAATGTAATAACATGTTCATGCATTACACAAATAATCATACTAGTTTGTGTATAAGGACTTGTTAATGGACACATTGATTTTTCAATTTAAATGTATTAGGAAGATATAGCTAGATATTGTACTAAAAATAAAATATGACAATAATGTAGTTTATTAATATACTCATACTAAAATAACAAGTATGTGTAGGATAACAAATGTTTGGGATTTGCTAACGTACACAAACTTGTATTTTTTAGCATGAATGTATTAACTAGCTATAATTAGAATTTTTCTTAAAACACACGAATGGTGTAACTTGCTAACACACTCATTAAAATACAATTGTGTGTATGTTATAAAATCTCTTCCACACATATATATAAAAGAAGTTTCTTCATTTGGTTTCTATTTTTAGATTTTTGTTATCTCTTAACTATTGAACTATTATATTATTCTATTTCAATCCTTATAAGTGAAAGAAACCTTATCTTGAGCTCTAAAACTTAAAAGAAGGAAGAAATCTAGTGGGAAAGTGCAAGAAGTCAAGTTTCAAGGGATGTTACACACTTATAAAAGTGTAGTTTAAAGCAAAAATGAAGGAGTACAACCAATAAAGGAAGAACAATTACTTATAGAGTTGGAGAGAAAAGACGTTTTGAGAGGTATGTAAAGACACAAAATAGTAGAGAACCCTTGGTTAGAGAATTAAATTTTTTTAATTAAAATAGAAAAGACAAGATTTCTGGCAACAAGAAAGGGAGAGAAGGCATGCCACATATGGGAGAGAGAAAACTAAATCTAAAATTTAACCAAAAATAGCTATAATCAAAAAGTGTCATGGCTTATGTGAGCAAACATATTGTCTTGCTAGTGAAATTTTTATTTCATGCATGTGAAATAGAAACTATTTGTCCTATGTATTTTGTCTTATATGTAGAAAAATATTTTAGTAATTTCTATAGTGCTTTGTATTAGTCCTTGGGACACCCTCTATACTAATATCGTAACTATTATAAATAAATATTGCAAAAAAAAGAAGGAAGAAAGCTTTTAAAAAAAAAATATGAGTAAAGAATATCATGTTCTTAAAACCATACATGAATAAATCTCGAAAATACATATTTAAATCATAGTTTTTGGGTACTCCAAAGGTCATACAATTTTAATAAAATCATTTCATTTTGAAAGATTAAACATCTAAAATAAAGGAGTAAGTCTAAGCTTTTAAAGACATAAATGCATCACAGTCTTGATGTTACAACTTTCAGAGCTTTACAATCTTAAATTAACATTCTAATAAAAGACATAAATAAGACATGCCTATCTTGCATCATTCTCTTGTCTTACTGGACATCACTTGTCACCAATATACAAAAGGAAATACAAAGAAACAAAAGGAGTGAGATACATCTCACTTTATGCTCGTGGTATAAAAATGAAGATAAGTAACAATACAAACTCACATAATATTTATATCTTAGCATCACATATGTCAAACACATTTATATTATGGTATTCATGTAATGCAATGTGTTCTACATTCTTAGTCTCATATGCATGTGGTATCATTCAAAACTCTTTTGTGAAAGTAGCTTATGAATCCATGCAATTGACAAACAATTACATCATAAGCATTTAACACTAACAATCTCAACTAAGATGACACCTTCAGAAACATGTTAAGGTTATCTAGCTTTACAAATATGCTTTAACCAATGGAACTAGTATGAGACACATGAAGATTTATACTAAGTAACACCCTCAAAGTTAGGGCTCAACAAACCATTGATGGTCTCCTTAGTTAGGTTCATACATGTACTTTCAAATCACATGTATATCATGTCATGATGCATGCTTTACATAGATGCATGTGACTTTACATAACATTTCCTATGGAGAATCCTACCTTTGATAGGTTAGGTCCTCATTCTTATCGTTACATCACACATTCCATGGCATCTCATCGTAGACATAAGTATAATGAATTATATATTATACTCATCAAGGTTCTCTTATTGTCACATATGTTACATATATAGTCATTTGAAATAATATTTCTTATGTTTTCGGTGTTATCTTACTCATTTCCTATTACGTGTTTATGTCCTTTGTAGAGTATAAATGCAATATCTAGAGTTATACTAATCTTATCAACTTGTTTTTTTATCTTGTTTAAAAATTAAGACAATTATTTATAACTCTTATGTTGACCTTAATATTTGGTTTTATCATCTACTATACCTAAAATTAAAAAGAACAAAAACTTATCGCCTAATCTTGACAACTCAACCTTTATTCACTAAAATGGATATATCTTGATCTATCAACATTATTGTTTTAGTGAAACAAAAGTAATTAGTAAACTAACATCTAAGACTACATTTGTTATGAAGACACCTAAGTCTAGTTCCATTATTAAATTTTCCTAGTGAGACTATGAATTTCCCTTCACCTAGTGAAATACTTCTAGTGGCTCACATCACCCTTGTCTCAAATTAGTTTGACAAATTTTTGTGTTTACCTAGCAAAATACTTATAGTAGCTCACCCTAACCTTCATCCTAAATTTGCCCAACAAATCATATTTTTGCCCAACGAATTGCAACTAATAGAGAGTCACAATTATGTTTTTTTTACATAATATTTTCCTTAAGGGTTCTTAATACTCAAAAACTCACTCTAAGTGTACAAAACCCAAAATTCAATTTATGTACAAAGCATGCATCATGTTTTCACAGGCTATATATAGGTAGTGCTTAAGGCGCTAAACTACACACCACTCTTATTACATATTGCACTTAATGTATGAGAAATCCTAATTGTGATAAACCTTTTCTGAATGCACTACAACTCACACGACTCTTTCTTCCTTAATTGTGAGACAATAAAAGAGTTTGTTCATGTGAACTTTGTAGAGGTCCAATCATCATTATTAGACTATGTGGTTCACTAAAAATCAACATTCATTACGTCACAAGAGGTAAAATATTAAACACAATTTATGTTTTTCGCATGAATATGGTAATGGCTAGATTTTTGTAATAGTTGTTTTGGTTTGTATTATCCAACAATGTAAAATATTTAAAAGATCATTTTAGTTTTATTTTTAAATATAATATGCAAGTTAAACAAGTTTTGTTTGAGAAATAAATGAGTTAATCGATATAAGACTACATTTAAATGTGTTAAGTAATACCAAGTTTTGACTCACATTAATTACGAGTTAAATAAATCTACTCACGAATCAAGATTAATATACTCATCTCTATTTATGATATCAAAATTAAAAATGATTTCTCATGTATATCAAATCCTACATTAAAAATAAAGATTTAATATCTAAAATTGTTTTTCAATATATTATATTAAGATTTATTTTTTATTGAAATAGAGTATCAAATCACTAGTAATTATTATTCATTTTTAGGTTCAATAGAGTAAATTTCCTTTATATTTTGATCTCTCCTAATTCTAACATGTTACAAAGTAAGCAGTATCTAATGTTCATGAAAGAATGTTATTGATTTTTAATGTTAATCCAATTCTGAAAAGTTTTATATTTTGTTTCCTTTTAAAAGATGATTGTTTTGTTTATGATTTCTTCCTCGCAAAACTGTTCAGTTACATACAATTTTTAGGGCAAATAAAATATCCTTGACCAACTGAATCTACTACTGTAGTAAACATCATAATGCCTATGATTAATGCAAACCATACATGGTTATAGCAGGATTTTGAGAAAGAGGCCAAAGCATGAGATGATCAAAGTTGTAAATATTTTTTGTGCGGGTTTTCATTGTCTTTATTCTCACCTTATCACATTTATCAATCCCTTCACTTCTTTGCGAACATTTCAATTAAATAAAATATCTGATCAACTTGTCCACATTAATCAATTGGCATGACGCATTTTGAAAAAAGGAGAGAACATTTAACAATAAGAGAGCTTCATTAAAATTTACCCTGACGAATTATCAGACATGTGTAAACCAAATATGAAAGTTAGTTGAATTAGATGGATAATTAATTAACATTGTATAAACTATGGTATGATTGATGACTTTGGGATGATTTTATTACTGGCATGATAGATCGTGACACGAGTGAATGAATGATTATTTATTTGCCTAATTTACACATTAAAGTAATGCACGTTCCTTTGTTTGAAATGAACTTTTGAAAGCCCTTTTTTCCTTGTGATAAGGGTATGACTGCCTTATTTTACCATAAACATGTTGTAGGGCATAGTAAATGACGTGGTCACTAAAATGAACGGTGGAATGTGTCACTTTATGTTTATTTAGTTTCTATCATTTGACTGTAATTGACAACACTAAAATTAATCTCATCACATGTCCTGAGAGATGAAATTGCCAAAAAAACATATACCAAATATTTTTCTACTTTCTTTTTTGTGAAAAAAAAAAATTCTACTAAAACTATACTTGCACTGTATATAATTTCCGGAACAATGGTTCTGTCTTAGGATAACATTAATTATACTCAGTTACCCACAAATGTGCAGATAGATCTTGCAAAATTAAGTTAGCCTGTATCATAGCTTTGGACATTAACTCATATAACACTTATTTTATAGCAGACAAAAAAGGATTTATAATCAAGTAATTTCAGTGAAATTAAAATTCATTGACAAATATTTAATATTTATTTTTTAAATGTTTCAATAAGA
Organism: Pachyrhizus erosus; assembly: GCA_026544285.1. NCBI lineage: Eukaryota > Viridiplantae > Streptophyta > Magnoliopsida > Fabales > Fabaceae > Pachyrhizus > Pachyrhizus erosus. The sequence goes on along the minus strand of JAMLFT010004246.1, from coordinate 14,835 downwards.
TCACATGAAACTTAAAGATGAATTAAAAATTACTATGATAATAAGATCGAATCTCCTAACTTATTGGATCAAGAGAAGATGCGTCTAGCTACCATCCATCGGTCAATATTTATTCTTTAGACCTCATTATACGTAAAGGTGTTAAACAAATATATCGAGACTAATTAATTTGACGTATAAATAAATTTTTAGTACTTTAAGAGAATTTTCGATCGACATAATAATATTTTAAAAAATTAAGTCATTCTTTTTTTGACATCAACATTAAGTCATTCTTAAACATATAAATGTTTGGGCAGATGAAGTTGTCACATTACAAGACGTTTCACCAGCCTGATTAAAACATGAATGATACATATAAATGACATGCCCAATAAAGGACAATTACAGCACAATTCCAACCCAAACTTATTTATCAACATTATCCTGTTTCATCACCTAACTTGTTCAGCCTTGCCCATTGAGCAAAAGTAAACCTTTGCTCATTTACTCCATCAATCGAATCAAATTTTATACATTATTTAATATCCACACAGTTTTTTTTTTATCACATTATCTGATTGACTGATTTTTTTTAGTGAATTGTTCTTTTTCAATTACGTTTTTTTATAAGATGGTTTAACAAATATAAATTCGGATTCTTTTGAATTAACGATTTGTTGGTAATAGACGTTAGCAAATAATTAAAAATTGTTTAAGAAAACAATAGTAAAAAAAAAAAAAAAAGTAGGTCGGTTTTAAAATGAAAGGACGTAGGTACATTTAATAGAGAGAAGCGTAGATGAAGATTGTATGAGACTCAAGTGGCAGATGATTGGAAAAGAAAAATAGAAAGGAGGAACGGTGGCCTATAAGACATATCACAAGTCGACCTCGTAAAGGCGAGAGAGCAATGACAACATACCACCCTTCTCATTTGTCGCGTAGGTGCAACCGACGATCCAAGGTGGTCCTGCTTCACTTGTTTTCTGTGGACCCCTTTTTTTTAATTAAAATATTTAATTATTTATAAGAATAATATATTATATATTTCAAATAATATTTAATGATCATCTACATGTACCGACAGATGAAAATAAATTATTATTAGTATAATTTGTAATGTAATTATTATAAATTTATAAATTTATAAATTTATAATATATGGTGATATGTGATTTAACATAATTATTATAAAAATTAATAAATTTATTATATATAATAATTTATGATTTGATGATAATAGAAAATTATTTTTTATTGTTAATGTATAATTTTTTAAAATAATATTAAAATATTTTTAAAATTATTATTATTTTTAGTTTTTTAAATAAGATAATATTTATTTTTAGTGATTTAAAAAATTAATGATCTGTTTTTTTATGTCTCGTTTATGAAAATATATTGTATGGAACTCTACTTCATAAATGATAAAGCAAAAGTTCATTTTTTTTATGAAGGACAATGATGGCGCATTTTTTTAAATTACAGATGAAAAGGAGACAATTTATCTTTGAAGAACAAATACATGTTGTATACTAAATATTTACATATAAATTTTGCTTAAATTTTTAGTGAAATTAAACTATTAATATAAATATTATAAATTTATATTAAGAAATGTGATACTTTGTACTAATAAAAAGCTTAATTAAAATATATTGATTTATAAAAAATAAATTTACATTTAATTGAATATTATTATATAAAAATTTCTTAAATTTTATAATAATTATTTTAAAAATTCATATTAAAAATTTTAATTATTTGACGATGTAAATTTTTTATATTAATAATGCATTAAAATTAAATTCCATAAAAATTCTATTATTATAAACGTATAATATTTATCTTAATTGTTTAACTTTTAAAACAAAAATATGCTAACTAAAACAATTGAAATCTAAAAAAAAAAATAAAAAAATACTAACACATTTAAAAAAAAAAAAAAGTTTTTATGGCTTTATGAAGGAAACTTCACGTGTCTCCATGTGGGGACAGTGGCACTCGTATTCACTCCGGGAACCACCGCTGCCGTGTGATGGTGGTTAAGCATAACTTCCACCACTCCCTCTCTTGGTCCTTGTCACAAAATGAATTTCTACGTACACGTATTCGTATACACCAGCGTAGAATAGTTAGTATTTTATTGAATGGTGTATGACGTATAGGGGCAAAAGGGTAATTGTAGAAGGGTGTCAGAATTGAGCCTAGGACAGTGAAGAGGTTACGGATCCGTGCAACTGATGGTAGGCACACATGTGGGAGAAAGTGTTAGGTTTTGGCAGGTTTTGGTGAATTTAATTTGGTCCCTTTGGTGTCAACCTTCTTCCACCCTTTATGACAAAACTTGGGGAGTCTTTTTTGGCTCCTATAAATAAACCTTGTACCTCTGTGTAACTACATTTGTTGCCTTTCTTATTTGCCACGTGAGCTTTTTATTATTGCCTGGTTGAAGAAATTATTGTGAAGAATGGTAAGAGAGAAGTTCAACCAAAAGGTGAAGGAAGACTAGGTTAGTAGGCAGAATAGTCATGCTCTTAGTCTATTCCAATTTGTGTGGTTTGATGAGAAAGATGAAAAGTGTTATAACAACAAGTATAATTGTGTTTGTTTATGATATTCTTATATATATATATATAAATAGACTATAAAAAACTGTATAATAAGATTAATAATGTGATGAAAATGAGAAAGAATTGCAGATATGTTATTATAAAAATTATGAGTTTAATTTTTAAATATTATTAATTTAAAATTTTTATAATTACATAAATATTACTTGTTAATTTATATATTTAAGAATTATTTATTTTAATGTAATGAAAAAAATTAATTTTATTTTGATTCTTAACATTAAAAAAAAAGTTACATAGACTAAAAGTAAAAATACTATAAATATAGAGATTAAAATGTAAAAAGCAACTTATATTAACGTCACGTCAACTCTCATTAATAATGTTTAATTTTTATTTAATAATATAAATTAAAAATTAAATTTGTTTATATAAAAATTAAAACAAATAATTTTTAAATTAAAAATTATAAAGTAATGTTTGTATAATTATAAGAATAGAATGAATTAACTTATATATAATTTAAAAATATTAATTGTAACGGCATGGCCCACACCAGGTTATATTATGATTAAATTTAAATTGCATATAAATAATATTATTCAAATGAAAAGTATATGCATGCATGCTTCTGTGACCATATACGTCTGAATCTTACGAAAATTCCTTTTGACGTACTTAAGTAAGAGTTTTATGACAATTTGGTTTGTTTAATTTGTTCAACCGGTAAAGATTGATGAATTCGTTTATAATATTTAATTTTTTTTCTCTTGTAGTTAACAGTATTTTTTTTATTTTTTTTTTGTATAAGTGTATGTATCAAGGTGAACTTAGTGTATGTTTAAATTATAGTTTGTAAAATTCAAATGGTTTAGAGAGTACAAATTAAATTTCATCCACAAATATTATGTTTTGTAATGGTTGATTTTTTTTAAACATAATTTAAGTTTTAAATCATGGTTTGAGTAAACGTAAAAAATAATGTATCAAAAAAAAATTATGAAGAGTAACCAGAAAAAAAAATCCTAAACAATAATATCATTTTCTGTTGAGTCAAATTATATATAATTGCTATATAAAAAAATCATATATAATTTATTTACAATCTTATGAATACACCCTTAAAGTCAATTTATTTGTTTAAAATTTTAATAAATTAACATCGAGAGAATTAGTTTATAAAAAAAAATTATAGTTAAATGAGTTAGAAATAATTTTTATAATAAAATAGCATTTGAAATATAAATACTATAACTCTAACACTCCATTTTAATTTTATCCAAAGAAAATTATTCACTTCTCTCCAAAATCAATTTAACTCCAACACTTTAATGACAATGAAAAGCAACATATCATATCGAGTTGCTGTCCATGCCGGACAAACGCAAAAAAAAAAAAAAAAAAAAACAGACTAGCTATTAATTAGTTATAAAGTTTTTTTATAAATATTGTGAAGACTTGAGATAAAATTCTATCTTTATCCTCATGATATATACCATTAAAATATATTTTTTACTTAAAATTTAAGAAGCTATTGAGAATTGCATGGAGAATAAAAAATAAATATTAAAAAAAAATTATTAACAGACTATAAATATATTATATAAGTAAACTTAATATTACTTTCAACAACAAATTTGAGACATTAAGTTATGGTTATGATTGACAACATATTTTATATATTTGCATCCCTTTTATCTAATGAGACACATTATTTGACCTTCGTATTATCATGAGGACTTTCAATCTTCATATATGAAATTATCATTAAGAAGATTTCAATACAACAGATATCCATATACCTACCATATATAGATTCATTGTCAACTCTAATATACTTATCCGAACTAATCACTAAATCGAACAATCAGATTTAATATCACTTTTGGAGAATCCAAGGTGGATAAACACAAAAAAGATTTTTTTACCATTTGACCATGAATACACCACACAAGTGTCAAAAGTCTTCTTAATAATGGGAAAGTCAAGTGGTATGTCTTGTTGGTGTGAGCTAATAACGATGCAAGTATCTATAATATGTTGACGGTCATGGTTAAGCTCTAAAGGGCTATCAATTGAAATACTTGTGGAAGAAAAAGGTTTCCATGTGAGGAGATCTACAGTGAAAAAGAAACTCATATTTTAATGGAGATTGTTGAAATATAAATATGAAAATAAAGTCTCACATTTAATAAAAATGAATAAACTGAGTAGTATATAAGTGATAAAGACCCATAATTTTGATATATTAAGATTTTAAATTGAAGATGATATTAAGTTCATTTATACGATATATTTATGATTAATTAATGGAAGATATTTGTGATATTTATTATTCTCATATTTAAAGCAAAAATTTACAACTCAATTACTTGAATAATCAATTAAAGACTAAAATAAATTGTTAAGTACTAAATAATCAATCTCTATTTATATTTTCAATAAAGACAAAAAAAATCTCTCTAACTAAATAAATAAATAAATAAATTTTTGTAACCATTAGTCTTAAAAATTCAGTTTTTAACTGTTTTTAATAAGAGATTAAAAATTTAACACTAATTACATATCGAATAAAGATTAAAAAATTGATCTATAAAAGAGGTTAATCACAACTGTAAAATTACTCACTGATTATATTTCATGTAAGATCATCATAATTAGCCTCTAATTACATTTTAATTTAGAGACGATAATAATCTTTAAAATGGATTATTGAGGATTAAAACATGAACTGTAATTTAACTATATCTTAATTAAAGATAAAAAAAAAATCAAACTCTAATTAAATAAATAATTTGTTAAGATCATTTGCAACTACAACATCGGTCTTTAATTACATTTTAATGAGAGACTTAAAAATCAGTCCCTAAATAAATAAAGAAATTTTTAATGGCCATTAGAAATCGATATAGAGACTGACTTTATTCAATATACAAATAACAGAGTAAAAAAATAATAACATAATAAAAAATCTATAAATAAATCCCTAAATTCATCTCTATAATGACTTTTTTTTTTTATCTCTAAATCAAAATCTAAGTAATGATTTTTTAGTTGAGAGAAGTGCAACAAACTAGGCCTAGTTACCAAACTTGAAAAGAAATGTGAAAAAAATAAAACAAAGACAAAAACATTTTGTTAGAAGAGACACAGCTAACAAACATTTTCATATTTTAAGAACTGAACAACGGAATTGTAATCCACATATTAAGGAGGATGGTATTGCTATCATGTTATGTTGAAATTAAAAGAGGGTGTGTTTATTTCATGATATCAATATTATTTTCATATACTAGGCTTAGATAATCAATCCTATAAATTTAGGGATTACAATCAATTTACTTATAAAAATAAAGAAAAGAGAGCAAATTTTTCCTAATTACATAAAAAAATGTCATTTTCTAATTATACATTTAATATTTAAAAAATATTTCACAATATATCAAAAAGATTATTGTAATCAAATGTCTTTCTCAGTAATCTTTACTCCAAATTAATCACATTTACTTACTTGTTATTATTGTGTCATATACATTGAATGATGTGTTGGGCCTAAGAACGGATACATTGCTATTTTGCCGAAGAACATGTTGTTACATCTTTCTCTCGCTTATTAAGTTTCTATATACATTTAATTACTTACTGTGTTAAGCTTATATAACAGTAATAACATTATTAACAGCCAATAGATGGATGAAGGTGATTAAATGTAGTTGTGCTACCTAACTATGGTTGACGTGATTGACCCTAAACTCAAATTTCTCAAGTTTAAATATTGTAAAAAAAAAATTTAATTTTTTTTATTAAAGATGCTCAGTCAGAATTTTTAACAAAAAATAATTATTAGTAAAATTAATAGATATTTTGCATTAATATTATAATGACCAATAAAAATATTTGTCTTACCACATAAAAAAAAGAAAGAATTGTAAAATAAAACAAGTAATATAATAAAAAAATGTCATGAAAACCTTCTTACTTACCTGGACATTTTGAGTGAGGATCAAGAAAAATAATAAAATAGTCTAATAATAGCCAGCCCCAAGTCATTTTAAAAGCAGGGCCATGTTAGGTGACTGGCTGTTTCAATTTAATTACTTCTCATCAATTTAGTTACATGCCTCTTCACACACACAAAATAATATAAATGAAGCCAATAAGTGATGAAGATTAAAAAGACATTTTGACAAAATACCATGTAACTGTAATTTGAAATTTGTATATAGCCATTGTTAAAATATATTTAATAAGAGCAATGGTAAGATAATTAATTATTATGCATGCAACATGCAGGAATCAACCACCAGGTCTAACTTATATGTATATAAACCACTACCATTGACCTTAGCTGCAAGCAGCTGCATGTATCAGTAGTTTTTTTTTTTTTTTTTTTATCTTTTTTTAACATTTCTTAATTAAATATGCATCCTAATTTGATAACCTCACAGTTCATATTCTAAGAATTAATATCTTACATATATTCAATTTAATATGCGTTATTATTGTTATTTTTACTTCTGCTGTTAAACAATAATCATTTACACGAAACCTCTAACAATTGACGTTATTTTTGTTTCTTAATCTGTTCTTACTTTACAAACTTTTCAGGCCAACAACGTTGGCAAAAATCTAGAGTGGTTCCTCATTCGGCAGCAATCCATTTCAAGAAGGATAAAACGTCAATTTCGGAGGTTATGGACTACTTTTCACTTAACCACACGTAATGTATATGTACCAAGAAAGCAAAAGAATATATCAACTCCAAATTATAATTTCAACTATGCATACAACTACACATTATTATATTAATTAACTCTCATGCAATATTTGACCCTTTATATATCAATATTAATTTATACTATAAGGATGTTAAAAGTCATAAAACATTTATTTATTTTAGTATAAATGATTATTTTGTGTTTGCCGTTTGTACATTCTCTATGATATAATACAAGTAAACAGTCAACCTAGTAAAAGGTTGAGATACAATTTTAAGAGAATAGAAATTATGTCATTATAGAGTTAGGAGATTGTTAACATCAAATTTTATTGAAATTGAACTAATCTAGTCACCATCAAATATATCAATTAGTTAAATGTAAGAGAGAGACATAAAGATTAGCAAGATTTTTTTTCTGAGTAATCATATATTCATACTGTTTAAATCCTATTGAACATCACATCAACGGACCATGACAACAACAAAGAGTTGAGGATCGAGAAGTATATCCTATTTTTTCATAGGACATGCAAGTATAAACTCCACTGACAAAAATTTATTTGCTGTTCTCACATTTGTGAACACGAACTTCTCTCTAGTCTTAATCAACTGATTAGTGTAACATATAAAACCCAGCCCTAAGTGAACAAATATATTAAATTATATGAATGCTTTATTACTGCCTGTTAGATGTGTTTAGTAAAATAAATTTATTAATAAATGTGCTTAAGATAGTAATTAAAAATGTTATTATAATATTTTTTAAAAATAAAACCATTTAAATTAAATAAAAATATTTAATAAATTATTTGTAGATAAACTATTGTAAGATTGTTTTAACTTAGTCAATATTCTTGAGTTCAATTCTATATAATAATGTTAAATATTAATAAGAAAGACTGTATCACTGATAATGATGCTACTTAGCTTGAGAAAGATTGTTTATTATAGGCAATAATTGTAGTCTCTTTAACTAATTAATGACTTAATGTTCTTAAAACACTTTTTCGTAAGTTAATTATAATTTCTAATGTTCTTAAAATACTTTTGCCTATGTTAATCCCAATTTAAATGCACTTTCTATCCTTTTTAACCGTCTTTAATGATAATGATATACAAATTAAAAATATAATCAATATTTTTATTTACATGAAAGTTATTTTTTTTAACTTTTTGTTGTATTTTTTAGTTGTTTTTAATTATTAATATATATATATATATATTATTTATTTATTTAATGAGTGATCCAAAGATACTTTCAACAGGTCTCTTATTTTATGAATACAAAAAAAAAAGTCTCTTATTTTAATGATACCTTTAATTGAAATATTTTTTTGAGTAATATTATGATTGACTTGTAAGCATAAAGCGACGGGTGTTTAATATTCATTATTAAATTTTCCTGATTATTAAAGAAAAATATTAAATATATTTAATTTCTTTTATAGCAAAGTATCTTTAAGTTTAATTTATTAAATAATTTTACGTTATATTCTAATCCTTAAAAGTATTCATAATACATAATTGTTTATGAACTTTATAATATAACATGAATTAAAATATTTTATAAAAAAATTTACTTTAATACAAAAATTGTTAAAACAATCATTAACTGCTTGGAGATGACTTAGGCTTTGATCCTCTACGTCTGTTCATTGTCAAATTTCGTTTTCAATAGTTTTTAAATAAGGTGGTTTAGCGTTCCATCTCTAATTAGTGACATCCGTCTCCTCTGATGTGGGAATCATTAAATTTCCAAGATTTTTTATTCTAATTAAAAAATCGTACAAGTTCAATTGATTTATAGTTGTCATGTTAGGTGAACTAAATTTAAAACATGCAAAGAAAATTATAAGTGGTGTCAGCAATATCTAATAATTACAAATACATGTCTTCTAAATCATAGATTTTCTTTATTGTATTTAAATACAATATATGTCCAATATTAATATTATTCAGTCAAATTTAAATTCATTTTACCTTGGGTAAAAGAGAAAAAATTATATACATTCATGATGTAAAATGTTTTAGTACTGTGATTAAATTACAAATTACTATATTATATATGTTTATTAATTTAGATGATACCAATAGAATTTTTAAGATAGATAATAATAACAATTAAAGTTACTTCGAAATTGATTTCTAATTAATTTATAAAACAAACTTTTTTTACACCAAAAGTGCACATTCATATTAAACTCTATCAATGCAGAAGAGATTTTATACTATCAAATAATTAAAAATTAATTTAAAAATAACCTTTAAGGTTTAATTGACGATTAAGACAATTGAATAAGATAGAATAATTTCTTTTTATTCTATTTTAATTCAATGTTTATTGAATTAATGTAATTTTTATTATAAGTGGAGGTTGGATTAGAAATTGAAAGGATATGGTAATTCTATCTGATTTATGTTAAACATAAGATAAGTTAACATAATATTATTTGGTTTGTTGTCAGATGTGCATCAAACATTAAATATAATTAATTTTTTTTTATTTTTATCTTATTAACTTATTTTATCATATCTTGACTGCTAAAAGGGTCCTTTAGATAGTATAATCTAAGACAACAAATTTATCATATATGATGATTTATGATTGGACAACAGTATAAAAATATTTTATATTATTATGACACATACTTTTTTTCTTTTAGGATTTAATGACTAAATAATTTTTATATCAAAATGTTTACTTTGTCAACCCTTTTCAATTTGCATAACAAGTCTCCTTGTCCAAAGTTAGGATCAACCTAATTTGTTAAGGATTGATAGAAGTCAATACTTGTTTAAATGTAAGATTCCTATTGTGCAATTATAAAAATAGAGAATAACATCTTGTCTCAAAATAAATTACCTTATTATTACACTTGAACAAAATAATATTACTTTTGAAAGACTTTAGGTATCATTTCACTTAATCCAACACATCTCAAACTCTTAAAAATATAATCCACACCTAGTAAGCATTTATTATATATCATTATTATGATGAAATTCTTACTATCTTTGGCATTGAAATGTTTTTTTGCACGTATACACCACGTATTTATGATAGCTCAATTATTTTGAAGTTTAACATCTCATTAGAACATCTCATCTCAATTCAAGAATAACATTCTTTAGTTTACAACGACCTATAATTTGATCAAAATTAAATCAAAAGTCATATCTTAAACATATCAATTGTATTTCTCATTAGAGAAACTCATTGATAACAGAGATCTTCGATCTATCAAATATGAATAATAATAGAAGAGATAAATGAGAAACAACAACAACATTATGCACATGCAATCACTATAATTGCTTCAATAACAATAATAATGACAATTCTAATAAATCAGTTAACCTTTTATAATTGTATAATAATAATAATAATAATAATAATAATAATAATAATAATAATAATAATAATAATAAACATCATCATTAGTTAATGATTAGATTTATTTACATTAATATAATTTTTTTGTTTAACATAAATAAATTTTGTAAACATAAATGCTAGAGGTATATATATTGAAAATATGATGCATCATACTGATATATAATTCTATTAGTATAAAAAATTGATATATACCATGAAGACATTTGTTAGTTTTATATAATATACTATTAATATAAACTTAAAACATTATACTAATTAATAATTTAATTTTTTTAGATAAAAATTATATTAATAAAAAAATTAAATTATTAAATAGTTAGATCATGTCTGTCTCAATTTTTTTTAAAATCTCCTTTTAAGAAAAAGTTAGGTGAAACACATTTTAATAAAAGTTTTTAAATTTGGAAAAGCTTATTTTTAATGAATAAAAAAAATGGAATAAGGAACATATAAAAATTATTATCTGGTACAAAAATTCTTACTATTCGATTTGGATTGATTGGGAATAATACTAGAAAAATAAAATCTTGTGAGGGATAAAATCAGTCATTGGTTTAGTGACGGATTTTGTGATGAATATAAATTCCTCAAATTTGAATAATTTTAGTATTATTATTTATAATTTAGATTAGAAGAATTATTTTTATTTTATTATTTTAAGGGACAACACTTCATTTTTTAGATTTTAGTTAAAAAAAAAAAATTTCATTAATTAGAGTAAATGCAAAGTCCTAATTTAGTATATAATTTTTTTGCTTGACTAATTTTTTTAGGTTAAATTTATTTGTAAGTTTTCAAATTATTTTAAAAAAATTAATTAAATCTCTGAACTATTTTTTTTATTAGGTTCTTAAATTTGTATTTATTTTTAATTAGATTATTTCATTTAATTGTCAATACTAAAATAATCATTGAGACCTAATTAGTCTTTAAATATAGTATTGTCATTTTTGTAAATATATATTGAATATTATTATCTTTCCAAGTTTGTATTCTCATCTCTTATGACAAATATCACATTATTGGAGATTTTAATTTTAGATTCTCAATCAGGTTCTTCAAATAGTATTATTACATTTACAAGTCATTCATAATTTTTTTCACAAACTTTCACGTTACAACAATCTTACTATAAATTCATACAATTGATTCAAACAATTAATTTTTTATAATGACTGTTAGACGAAAATATCAAATTAAAAAAATACAAGTTCAAAAATCTAATTAAAAAAATAATTTCAAATTTTAATTAAAAATTATCAAATAGTTTAGAAACCTATAAATTAATTAAACTATTTTTTATTTAAAGACCGACATTTATTAAATAAAAAATTAAATACACAATAAATATAAAAAAAAACTTGTTCGATTAATGTATTAGAAATTCCAGTATAAGCATAACTTAATCTAAATTACAAATCATAAATCAAAATAGTTAATCTTAAGCTTTTCTGAGATGGAATAAAAAATAAAATAAATACTGATGGTATAGTTTTAAATATAAGAACCAAAAACCAATCCAATTTGAATAAAAAATAAAATTATTTTAAAAAAAATTGTTTAGTTAGGATGTTATGTAATTATTTGATTTTTAAAAATAACTTGACAATTTAAAATGAATTGAATCGATTTTACGAATAATTTTTAAAAATATTTGTATAATGTGTGTGTAAATAATTATAAACTCTTCGATATTTAAGTTTGAATGTTACATACTAAAAAAAAATACTTGTTATGAAAAATTTTGTTGCACCCTTTGGCCTCTTCGTTAAAACACCCTTCGTTTCGCTGTGTATATCATTGCTTATAATTTTTTCTCTAGCAAGCACGGATGTGGCTACCTTATTTCAATTACTTAAAGGTTACCATTTTTTATTATTTATTAACAATTTTTTATACGTGATAAACTTTACACAATGTATTATTTGCTATATTTTAACTATATTATTAGTATAAAGTAACTTTGTTGACAATTAATTTTGTTACAAAATTTAACTAACTACTTTTAATATGTTTTTTTTTTCTCATTTCTGATGAAAAATTAGTTGATCATTTTTAAGAAAAATTATATTTTATTTATTTATAAGACTTCAATTTAATTTTAAAAGATTTGAGTCCAGTTTTCTTTTAACTAACTATATCTATTATTTACTATTAATTGTATTAGTAAGATTATATATGTGCATATAGATATTACTGTAAATAATTTAAGGAGTTTTATTTGAGAAGTTGTAGGAAAAATAGTTTAGTATTTATTTTGGATTCCACAAAAAAAAGTATGGTCCATAAAAAGAAAGACATTCCAAAGAAATTTTTATTAATGAGATCATTTAGCTAAATATTTTATTATATTGATTATTTTGGATACATAATAAATTAACCTACATATTTCTTTTATTAAGAATTAATTCGAACAATTTTTAGAATATAAAATCGTGTTTGTTTCTTTTAAATCTCAAAAATTGAAATTTTGTTATAAAGATAAATTGAAAAAAAGTTGCATTGATCTAATACATTTTAAGTTTTGGCAAACATTTTTTATTTACTTTTTAGAAATTCATGTGTTAAAAGAAATATTAACAAAAATAATTAATATTCTAAAGACTAGATCCCCCAATATATGCATTATGGGTAGAATATTATTAATACTTGTAACGTTAAACAAAACTTCAAAAATTAAATTACTTAAATTTTATTAAAAATCAATTATATTGAAAGATAAATTAACTGAACAATCATATTATTAAATAAGGATAATATGTTAAAATTATTTAATTATTCAATAACCATTTGTTATATTTTTAAGTAATTTGAACTATTTTATAAATATATTAAATATTCCTCAATCCATATTCTCAACACACTCATTAATTAACAGGAAAAATAAAAAGCAAGCATTATTCTAATGACATGCTTGCTTGTATTATCATTAAAAGCTTACAATTTATAGAAATTATGGTGAAGCTATTTGATCATTTGAGCTACACCTTCATTTGCTTAATTCACTAGTCCACATCATTTTTACTTAAAAAATAATATTCTTATATAGAGTTTCTTATCTTATTCTGTTATTGGTATATATTGTGCGTTATAATGTCTGGTTTTGTGTTGTGCAAGCAGTGTCACTGAAAAGGAGGGTTAAAGTATGCATGTGATCATGACAAATGTGTATTTGCTATTTGGCACAGCAGCTTTATATGTAGGTTAGGATTAGCATGGAAGATAAAAATAAAAGCAGATTCTATGGACGAATGAATACTGTGTGCTATTTATTAATTCGACTTAAGCCATTCATCTTGTCTATTGAATGGACCATTCATTTTGATGTGCTTTTATATATTGTTGCATTGAACCTCTTGCAATGCTTGTAAGCCACATCCTTTTAGTGACACACGCACACACGTATATTTATTTATGTAATTATCCACCTTTTAGAAATTATGAACGATAGACACAAAGTTATTGGGTATTGCAAGTATCTCTTTATAAAAGCTTTATATTCACTTTAATCCACGCGAATGTAAAGTTGGGGTGCTTTGATTGGTTTCACGCTATGTTGCCCATTAACTTAGTACAGTCATTTGAAAAAAAATGAATTTTTAAATCATGGGGTATTTTTTGGGGACACGATACTAAAACTTATAATTTATACTATTCCGATGTAAACATGTTTGACATGATTAGTGTCTCGTACTATTGAGATATACATCTTGGGGTGAATATGGGTTGCATAACCCAACTAATTTAAAAAATTCTGTTTGACCCCAAATGACTTGATCAGATCAAGTGTACGGATAATTTTGGATTATATAAAGTAAGCAATTCAAACAACTCAAGGTAGATGACATGTTCACTCCTATGAATTTGAGACTTAATTCAATTAAAATTAATTAAATTATTGCTTCAAAACTTAATGTTAAGTTTAATTAAAAAAGTATTTTATTTTGTTTTATTTTTTCTTAATTTTTCTTTGCATATTTGTATGTTTGTGATAAAGTAATAGTTTTGTCAATCATTAACTATCACTTTTTTAGAGTTCTTTACCGTTAACTATCAATAAATATTGTATGTGTAATATCCCAAATTCATATATAATATTAATTTTAAAGTTTATTTTTTATTATAGTATGTGGATGAATATTTAAAGAAATGGATTAATAAAT
>JAMLFT010004245.1:0-20043 GCA_026544285.1 Pachyrhizus erosus | reverse complement strand
GGGTAAAACAAGTTTTTGGTTCTTCATATTTTTTTATTTCTTCTATTTTTAGTTTTTTATTTTTTTATTTTTTCATAAATTATTTTATTTTATTTTTAATCTCTCATAATTAATTTTAATTGTTAAATAATAATGTGATAAATATAAATTATGAATAAAAAATTTTTGTTTAAATTTTTTACAGAATTTAACCATTATAAAAATGTATAGAAATTTAAAAAAAAATTGAAATATAAATTATACTGGTTAGATTATCATTTAACAATTGAAATTAATATTAAAAGTTAAAAACAAAACAATAATTTACCAAGGACTAAAAATAATAAAAAAAATTATTTAAACTAAAAACATAAATCTTGATAAAATGAGAAATTAAACATTTTTTTTATTTAAATATTTTAACATTTGTTTTCTGTTTTTTTTTACAGCAACGTTCATTTTCTAATGCATTCGTAAATACCTATTAATAAATCCAAATATGTGGGGAAAAAATATAAAGCACAATTCTTTTAAAACCTAATTGTGGATTTTTTTTTTCAAAATTCTTTTATGTATATGTTATGTTGTTAAGAACCATAAATATTTTTGAACTTGCAAAGAACTTGGCCATGTTTCTCTCCAGGCTTAAATAATATGAAATGAAAGTAAGTTAACAATGAGGGCATATAAAAATCAATAACTTCAGGGAATATGCATCAACTCTCTAACCTGTTGAGCCGTATGAGTTTTGAGTGGTTACTTGTTTCTCCTTCCACCCAAGGTCAACAGCCTTGTCAACCATGGGAACATACTCATCATACTCAGAGAAACCACCCGAATTACTAACCCTACCAATCAATCTTGCCTGGACAAACATCAAAGTAATTATATTTCATTTATTGCAACAATTCTCTATCTTATTTATCTTTTTTCTTTTTGCAACATCAATACCAATGTTATGTTCACTTACTTCTTCATGGACAGGAGTTAACCTAGGGTTTGTATAATTCCCACTTGCTTTGGGAGAAGTGATATCTTCGACTTCAGATCCTGATTCTGCTGTTGATGTATCACTACTTCTTATTGGCTAATAATACCCAAAACAAAGAGCAAATAAGAATCATAAAATATGAATTCTCATTCATGAAGTGTCTAAGAATAGATGGCTAAAAATACAAAGAAAGAGCAGACAAGAATTATAAAATCTGAAAGTTCTCATTCATAAAGTGTCTAAAATGGTTATACCATTAGATAGCATGCTTTATCACTTTCAATCACAGTCCCCTCGTCATTAGAAACTGTTACTATTTGCCTAGAACATTGCACTTCACCACTAAGAACCATCTGCATGCACACAACTGTTCTAGCTGAGTCACAGAAGCATACTAAATATTTAGTGAAAAGCAGAATCTAAATATTACACGATGAGAAGCAAACCTTTAAAATGTTTGGATCCTGCCACGGCCCTTTATCAGACCTCATACAACCACCTTGATCTATACAAGTGCAACTACCACCTATAAATTCAGGCAACTCACTGAAAAACCACACAGATAGTCAAATTTCCAAATAACAATACAAGTCGATTGATAAATAACACCATTAACAAAAATTAATGCATAGTTACCTTGCATCAATAATTTCAAGTAATTTGTTCTGGAACTTGTTTCCAAGAACCTAAAGGAACATTGAAGTATCAGTTAACACTATTCCAATAGATTATCTCTGTCAACTTATTTCATTGAAATCCTATAAAAATCAAAAACAGGAAGAATAACAGATCAAATAATTAACACATACATTTATCTTTGAAGTAGTTTTGGGATCAAGAAATGATTTCACTGTGTTCCAAAGCAGCTTGAAACCTGGACCAGCATTGATTATAAACATTCGACATAATGTCTGCACGAAAACAATTTTAGGTTAGAAGAGATACCAGAGCAATAGGTGAGTTCAGAAGCCATGAAGAATTAAAATCTACCACAAAAATTATGACTAAAGTCACATACTTCTGGATAGTAATCACCATCAATTTTCTGCAGCCGCATGATGAGTTCCCTTGCAGATTTGGTTAGGTTTTTGAAACCCTGAAAGCATAATGCAGCATAGTAATCCAAAGCAATTATTGACTATATTTAAGTTAAATAGTGGAGGGAAACTTTCCAGACCATTTAGACAGACAACATACCACACCATGAACATCCAAAATAGTTGTACTTGAATCGATATGTCTCTTTGCAGCAATAGAACATGCAGGAAACTTAACAGCAAACGTTTTCTCAAAGCCCTGCACATGGTATCTCAAATACCTTTCCATGGTAGTCACTTGCATAAGCTTATTGGGATCAACTTTGCCTAACCTCTCAATATAAACAGGTCTTCCTTCCCTATCCACACCGTGATAGCCATGTGGATAGTACTGCAAGACTTCATTCAACTCGTTGAATTCAAAATCCTAAGGAGAAACACAGGAAACCAGAGTAGTATAGCATGAACAAGGAATTCAAAAAACTAAAATTTACAGTTGATCAAACAAAACATGATCAACAAAAGGAGAAAACCAAATAAGAAGTTTAATGTATTTTCAACTCAGATGACTCACCTCCATAATCGTATCAGTACCATATTCTTTCCTCCATTGGATCATGTTGGCCCACATGTGCTTCGCTTTCTCAATATCAAATTTCCTTGCTTTCAAGAATCTGCAACAACATCAGTTAATTCAAGTTTTATAATATACTCTATGGCAAATAAGTCATCTATGTTGGAAGCATGTTAATTGTGAATATGCAAAGATACCATCTTATGTAACTACATATGTCATGGACAAAATGTTATGATTTTTATGTTTAGTTTGAAATACTGAAGACCATGATTAAAACCAATATATTATAGATAACTCATAGTTGCTATAGGTATAACAAATTAACATGATGCACCAGTAGTGATCATTACAATCTATTTTTCAAAGATAAGTTAAAATATAAGTAATAAGGGGCAGTGACCTCAATAACATATGATAGTCATCATGTTTTGGTGGCAACAAGTTATCCACCATAAGCGCCTGTCGAAATGTGTCCACTGCTTGGAGCTCCTTGACATCTCGAACATCCTCAATGGAAACAGAATTGGTACGACTCGCGGACTTTCTCCTGCTGCTTTTCTTCCTAAGAGAATGCCTGAACTTGCTTGATGCATTGATTGCTTTCTTTTTCAAACTACCAATCCTCGTTCGCCTATCATCTTCTGAGTTCTCAAAATCCGATTTCCTCTCCCTCCTTTCATCATGACCAGAAAACCCTTCAAAGCCTATCAAATAAAGTTTCACCACAATCCATTCCAATAATATTTTAGAGCTCAGAATTAGAGACAAATTCACAGGTTGATTTCTTCATTACAGACAAATTCGAAGAGATTGATTATCAAACTACTACAGTACTTACTAATCATCTGTTAAATCTATGTATTATTGTATTAGTACTAAATTGGATTCAGCTTATTTGGTGATGCAGATCAAAACATAAGATAATTGAATCCATAAGGAGGCAATTTATGCGTTGAATGAAGATTGAAGAAAGAAAGTAATAGAATTGATAAGAAAATTAAGGTACTGGTACTCACAGGGACGTGCGAACCGATCAAGCGGCCCTGACATGTGAATACTGTTAAATGAATATGAAAGTTGTTTTGTGGATCAAAGAAAACATCAAATTCAAGGTCCCCAACGGATAAAACCAATTCAGTGGAACAGAAACCTCAGCCAGAACCCAAATACTAAGATTATGATGATAATTATCTTCTTTTTTGTATTGGACAGAAGACAGTTGAAGATAGATAGGAAATGTCGGCAGAAGAGAAAGAGAAAGAGAAAGAGAAAGAGAAAGAGAAGGAGAAAGAGAAAAAAGGAAGAGGAAATGAAAGAAATTGTTTATCTATCAAACGGTGAAAAATGGTTCAAAAACTGTAAATCTAAAGTCAGACGTGGTTGCTGCCCCCAGCCTGCCAGTCAAAATCGATACTACATTATTTTAATGTTCATTCACCAAATGCTTTGTCCTATAGAAGCGATTATTTTATTTCTTTTTTGTTGAATTACATTTTTTTTTTTGTTCAGTTGGTTATATACATATATGAGACTAAGTACATTTTTGCTTTATGGATTTGATGTTAAAAGGAAAAAAAAAAGAAAAAGAAGAAGAAGAATTTGGCTTATTAAAGTGGGGATTCATTTTATTAATTAATAATTAAAGTAAAAAGTTAGATCAAAATTGTGATTTAATATATGTAATAAATTACAATAATAATGGATGATATATCTGTTGACCAAAAAGTGATGAGGTCCTAATTTCAGAAATACTTGCATTTATAGCCCCTTAAAAATATAAGTGTTCTCAACCAGCAAACTATTAAATATAAAATTTTTCTTATTCTACTCAATCGATCTTTTAAAATTTGGCATGATATAAGATTAATAATATATTAAAAACAATCTTTCATATCATTAAATAAATTTCAATTATTAAATTTTTAATAAATAGATAAAAATTATCATTTTAATTTTTGAAACAATCTACTCAATAATGTGTATAACATATTAACGATGTACCACAGCAATATTTTTATTAAATTAAAATGTAATATTATTTGAAATAACGAGTGCTCAATTCCAATATCACATGGTATGGCTTTCCATTATTCAGGTCCTACCATTAGTGCATTATCAGCCACCTTGTCTTTAGGTCAGTCCACCATTATTATCTTAAACTTGGCGGGAATTCGCCGTCGGTGCGGTGGTAGTTGGTTGCTTGGTGCTATGCTACCTACGCCTTCCTCATCAACTTTTATTCCTTTTTTATGGTTCACTAATTATCATTTATTCTATCATGTATCATTCTATGATAGAGATTGGCTAGCATAAGGTTTTTAATAATTTTTATATAATTCTTGTAATATGATTTTTCAATTGAATGCAAGGCCAATTCCCATTCCTATTAAGAAATTGTAATATTGTATATTCACGCAAAGTTTCTTTTTTTCTTTTTTCAAGCTTACGTAAAGATAGTATTACTATTTTTAAACATTTTACTAATCGTCATCAGTCACACGAGTTGGGAGCAATGGACCTTCCTTTAACCGTAAGGCACTTCGCTTCTTTAATAATACTATAATATTTGGCTATTTGCCTAATGACACTCGGGATTTGCTGACTTTTAATTCAACTCATTATAGCACACCTGGCATGTACTAAATGTATCAAATTAATCAAATTATAGTTATGATGATTGTGTATAAAAAAGAAAAAAAGGGCCAGACTCTTCTTTCTAGAAAGAAAAAACGCTCTAAATCCTAAATCCTATACCTGTAAGAGGTGGCTACTAGAAGATGTTGTACATGTTGATCAACTATCTTCTAAGCACTTGAATAAGATTATCTGAAGAAAACAGAAGATAATGAGACAATATCTCTCAGATGTTTTCATAATTTTGGTTTTAAAAGTCCTTGTTTTGGAAACAGTTTTCAAATTTTCTTAAATTTTAAATGAGAAACTGATGGCTGAGTAGTGTGAAATTGTTTTAAAAACGGTTTTTAAAACAAAAAAAAAAAAAAGTGAATAGAGAATCAAACATGTCTATAATATAACATTAAATCAGCATGTTGGATACGATTTTCTCGACTTAAAAGATTTTGTTTTAGCTCGTAATCTATCATTGTAAATTGTCAATAAATCGTCCAAATATTATTATAGATTTTTGTAATGAGATTATTTCCTTCTTTTGGAACTATTAACTTTAGTAAGTATCTCTAAGAATACTTTTGACCTCTTACCAACTTAAAATGATAAAATCTTAAATCTTCCTACTTAAATTTCTGAAAGTCACCTACTCAGCTCCCATACTAGTTATCCACATTTTAGGCTGTAGCAAAGTTAAATCCAAGACCATTGAACATTAGTTTTCAGCATATGCAGAGTGAAGCAGTCTAATCTGGCCTCCTGGCACCACGATAGAACAAAACTTTGGGAGGTATTTACACATTAAAATTTGGGATTAGTTGTTTTGAGCGTATATACAATTAAAGAATTGAACTGAATAAGCACTGAATGGTTATTTGAGTACATATGCATTTAAAATTCTGTATTAGGTAGTCTACCTAAACATAAACCAAATGCACAAATAACTGGGAACTGAGTAATAATATATTTACAGCAATTTATCTAACCATCCCAAATATTTTAATAATACAGCGAATCACATCCATCAGTCACATATTGCATCCCTGGATAATAAACACATTACATATTAACAGCTTTTGAGGATAGAAACAAGTCTCAGAAAAGCGGTGGAAAGTTCCAGATGATTGCATTAGCATTAATTTATAGATATATGTGTATATATTATATACAAATATTCACAGACAATGTAAGCATTTATAGACCGAGGAAGGGAGAAACATGACTGCAAGCAGCTCAGCTGTACCGAACCCCATCGACATTCTAATATAAGATTGTATTTACAAATAAACCATTCAGAATCTGCAACAAAATAAGAGTTGTCAACGTGCATTAAAGCTGTCCAACGGAACAAAAAGACCACAAGACGGTTCTGGGTTGGGGTAAAGTGACTCGTGTATAGACTGTAGAATTCTTTCGCCAAACATTAATTTGTCATATCAAATAAGCTTCATACCTGTTATTCATGTTTTTTCCCGCCCTAAGTTGATTAAGTTTGTCCCTGAACAAAGCTGGGGTTACATCAGAAACATGAGATGTGTAAGTAACATCAGAGACGTACAATTAATACTGTAGTCCAAAACAAATGTATATTCCAAGAATCTTACATCAAAATTCAATTTAATGCAAAAACCACTAACTAGAGGACTAGTTTCCTATAAATGTTAAGCTCACAAGTATATAAAAATACAAATATAATCTGGTTATGATGATTAAAGCGGTCACATCTATCACGGAGTTTTCCTACGTAATGCCAGGGGCATATGGCATACAAATTTGTTTTGATTAAAACTGAAGATACCAAATGCTTACAGACTATATAAAGGCGATCAAAGGAGAAAGTATTAGGATATACTCATGTTACTCGCTAAGTTGAACAAATCATGTTTTAAGAATACTAATACGACAGGGATCCTTAACCGAGAGGACAATTAACAAGTTCATACTACTCCAACTAACAAGGGCAAAAATACACCAAACCAATACTGTTCACTAGGGACATGATTGGCTGCCACTATCATCAATCACATATAACATCCAAAGCACTTTTGTCATACATCGTACATTAAAAAAAACTCAAAAACATTAAAACACAATCAATAGATTGAAGCAATATACATAACACAATTATTACCAGCATCTTTATAGCGCTCTTCAACAACAGCTTTCAACATGTTGTGCAAAAGATTAAACTCCGTGGTCTCAACACAAGGTTGACCACTTGGCCTGCAGTTATGTCACTTTTATTTAAAAGATGCCTTTTCAGAATGAAAAAAGTACTAATAAAGAGACATATTCAAAGATTTTTTATTTTCTTTAAATAAACAAAATCAAGAACAGAAATTACACATACTACAGACAAGTGATATTGCCTTGACATAATAAGGCATCCTTTTCACAAACATACCGGTCCATTTCAGTAAATAGTCGGCCATCCATACCAGGGAACTGTGTTGACAATTTGCCTGATTCAATTACTCTCATACCATCACTGTATGCCAAGTACTTGTTCACTTGTATCGGAACCTACAGCATTGATAAAATAGTAAAACCTCTGATAAACCTTAGGATTTGGCATTCAATCAAAAGCAATCCAACAGTGCACCCAACGATATGAAACTAGCATAACTTTTGGATTTGGTAAAATAGTTTCATTTTTACTAGTATAACTTCAGGATATGGCATTCAATGAAAACAATTCAACAGTGCGTGCAAGGATATGAGACTTGCCTCAAATCAACAATTAACCTTTTCTGATAATAAAAATGTCAAAAAAAGTCCTGCCAGCACTTGATTTTTCTAATAACCAGGGGAAAAAGTGAACAACTGCTAATCAAAGCAATAAGAGAATGCAATATGATGCAGTTGATGATGTATTCAAATACCGAAATTAACAAATATTACCTTGCATCTTACTGCAATATTAATAGCATCTGAAGGCCGAAGATCAAAGCTCACACATTCTGCCTCATTTCCAACCTATACCAAATATAATTTAACTGTTATACAATACAACACTTGGGGGCCTTTTTTGTGGGGGGAGGGGGAGGAGGAGGGGGAGAGGAAGAGTACAAAGTAAATGCCTTGGTAAGATACAACTGGGCAAAGTAAGCCTCATGAACTCTCCTGGTTACTCTGACAAGTCTGACCTGTAGAAGCAGGAAACAACATGATTTGATTCTTAATTTCATAATTCACTATGGAACCTGAATTATGGAAAGATCACAATACAATTAGGAGTAAGAGTATAAAAATAAACAGACTCTTACTTCGTAACCCATCTTGTCAATCATCTCCTTCACTACTTGATACAAAGTAGGTCTAGCCTGATACAGAGACCAGAGATAATTAGTATCCATGTGGCCGTATTACATAAATCCAAAAGAAGTATTTAGATATGTGTGGGGATAATACAGTGAAATTCAACTGACAAAGTGGACATACTATGGGAACATTGCGTATTGCTGCCATTAGCAAAACACTTGGCATCTCCACTGCAGGCAAACACATTCCAGAAATTACAATCATATAGATATATAATTATCAAAATCAAATCCAAGAACTAAGTTTCCAAGATAAAAAGAAAAATATAGGGGGTAACGGAGACATACAAACAATTATAGGGAGAAGTAGACCAGTCCCATCTTCCATCTTTAATACAATAGCAGGATGTGGTGCATAATCTGGAAGATGTCCCCCTTGAGGATTGTTATGGACGCATCTTAAGTGTCTTCCGTCCCTCATTTTGATTATGAAACCATCTGCTCCACTCTTCACCTCAACTAGTCAACAAAATCACAGAACAATTGTATTTCATAAGAGCCAAATGGGGAGGAGACACTGTTTGCCAGAGCTTCTTGCACTAGCATTATAGACATTCAGTTAGCTCAAATCCACCTTTCAATTAACACATACTTGCATCTCCAAAGACATGTAACCATACTATCTAGAAACAACAGACTACATTGATAATATCAGCATATTGCAATACTGATCGTGCCAACTCTGAAACAAGTGGACAATTTAACACATGAAGTAATAATTTTTATTGTGGCCCTTGATAATATAGGATTGTTTCTGCAGATCACTAAACTAAAACTTCAATTCTGATTAAAGAAGAACATAAACAGCTCTTAAGGAACTGTATCCAAACAAAAACAGGCTTAAATTATAGAAAAGAAAAAGGTATCTAATGAATTTATTGATATCGAAATTGTGATAGCCAAACATACCAGCTTCAATAACACTAGAGTTAACATAGTCTTCATCTTTTTCATTGAAATTATCGGCGGTACTTCCGCTGTCATTGGAGGGTGAGTTAAAAGTACAATGCACAGTCTTGCAGTTTCGAGTGTTTATATGGCAAGAAAGAAAAGCGGGTCTAGCCTTGGCGCCAGTGAGACCCCAAAATTCAGTTCTAATGCGTCGAACGTTCATTTTCACGGCTGGAATCATAGGAATGGTGCAGAACCCTACTTGTTTGGCACGGACAGAAGGGCACACAACTGGTCCTTGCACAGAACTCATTTTCCCAACCTATACACACTACACAGCAATAAATAAAGTATATGCATTAAGTATGTTAATCAAGCTAAAGCTATAACCGAATTGGATTAAGATGATTCGAAATTAATTGCAATTATATTGGATTCAGACCTGGAAGAGAAGGTGAAGTCGATAGATCGATCGATCGATCGATGAGAGATGAGCAGCACAATCAATTAAGAGAAAAAATTATGATTGGTAGATAAGAGTTAATCAGAAAAGGGAAAATCGAGGTTGAGACTTAAGATAAAGGTGGGTATGGAAGATAGATAGATAGACAGATAAGAGATTCTTTGAGAAAGATGTCAAAGCAAAGCAAAGCAAAGATATAAATATGGAGAGAGATTGCGTGAGCTTCAATCATATCACCCACCACAAAGTATAATCACTCTTATACCCTCTACCATCTATTCGCTCTTCACTTTTTACTTTGCTACAATAAAATGCCATCAAATAAATACTACATTATACCATTTATTTTACTTTCACTTTTACAGGATAAAAAAAATTATACAACAGAATGTTTTCTTCATTCTCCTGCTTTTCTGACCTACTTCTCCATAGTCAATTCAATTTCAGTGATTACTTTAATTTTTATTTTTATTTTTTCTTTGATACTTTAAGAATATTACTATCTTTTTCTTGAAAACCGAGAAACATAATCGCAAAATTAAGTTGTTGCCTTATGATTTAATTATTCACGTGTAGAACTTCGTGAGTTAAATTCGTCAACATTATGAAAATATCAAATGCCTTGTATCAATTATAAAATAAAATAATTGATATTTTTAGTTAGATTTCTACCTCGACGACTTTTTTTATCTGTAAAATTTAATCTTAATTAAGATATCCACTGAAACGAGGATGTTCGTGTTAAAAAATTAAAAGTAATAGGAAATGTCCTACACAAAGTCACAAACAATTAATAACAACATATTTGTTGAGAATACCAACATAACGTGGAGTTTCAAACACTACACTAATTTACTTTAGGATTTTTATTATTCATAAAGGCTTAATTTTATTTTTAAATTAAAAAAGACAATGACATATGAAGCACGAATAACAACAAGCTGGCTCAAAAAATAAATGAAATAATGATTTTTGAAGATAGGCGAAATATTAAATTTTTAAAAATAGATTAAATATTAATTTTTAAAAGTGTTTCGTAAAAAGAAAACTTTTCATACTAAAAATCATGAGTTTTAGGAATAATTAAAATATATTTAATTAATCATATATATTCTTTAAAATATTTATACATGTTTTCTAAGAATATAAAATATAAAAAATTTTGTCATTCCATAAATTAGAGACAACTTTTTATCCTAAATATAAAATAGTTAAAAAGATAAAATTATGTATTTTTATTTTTCATTTAACAATTATATTTTTTTATTTTTCATCTTTTGTTCATCATATATTATTATTATTGTTGTGTTAGAACCACCACTATTAATGTTATTGTTATCACCACTAATGTCAATATTACAATTTTCACTATCATTGTTACAAATGCACCACTATCATTCTCATCATTATCATTTTTGTTATTACTACTGTCATTATTATTGTCTCTATCATTAGTATTATCATTGTTACGGTTATCATTGTCATTATTCTTATCATTATTGTCATATTTTTATCATTAATACAAAATATATTAAGATAATTCACTTTAAAGAGGATATTTTAGTAAAATTTAAGTTATTTTGTTTAAGTTTTTCATTAATACAACATATTTATAACATAATTATACATATTAATAAAAATAGGTAAATTAGTTAATTTTATTATTTTTTCAAATATAATATTATTAATATATTAATTTTATCCTTATTAATAATCGATAATTTGTTATAGATGATGTGAAAATATTAAAGTCTAAAAATATTTTGCACCACTACTAATACAAAACACAAATATTTATAATATTTAATAAAGACAAATAGTAAAAAATTAAATACTTCATAAAAATGATAATTTTTTATAAGAAAATCATTAATTTCTTTTAAATGATGTCTTATATTAAGGAAAAAATAATATTATTTATCATAGTCTAAAATTTTAGGACTTAAAATATAATAATTTATGATTAAACAAATATTAATAATAATTTTATATTATTAAATAATTAGATTGATGGCATTTATTTGGTTAAGGATATAAGTATAATAAAAACTTATATGAAAAGTACTAAATTTAAAATATTTTATATACTTAATAACATACATTAATGTCAATTTTTTCTAAACAAAAATAATAATAGTTAAGTATTTTATCAACTAAAAAATAAGTTTTTATTCTTAACTTACTTTAGATTAGAGAAAAAAAGAGTGACATGGAGAATAAAAGAAAAAAATAAATAAATAAAGTAAAAAGTAAAGTAAAATTAAGTTACAAATTTATTATTTAAGTAGATAGAAATATCGAAGAAAAATGATTTCATCCAAACTAAAGAAAAAAATTATAAAAAATATTTTGTAGGAATAAAACATAAATATTATGGGTAAAGATACCTATGCTTGGAAATCGTGAAAACTTTAACATTAAATATGTGTTAAATATTTTTATTTAATTTTAAAAATATCATCACATACATGTATATGTTTATATAATTATTTAATTATGTAATTTTTGTCTGTAGATTTAAATTATATAAATTAAGTTCTTTAAATATAACAATTGTATGATTTTGTTCCATTTGTTGGTTTTTATTAAATATTTAATAGATTTTTCTTATATAATATTGGATGATAATGTGATCGTTGATGTATTATTTGATACATATCCTAACATAACTTATTTTTATTTATTATTTTTTTATAACATTGTGATTTTTTTAATGCATGATCAACTGATTTTAATTAAATCATAAGAAAATTTAAATTTATTTTATGTTATTGAAAATATAAATTAAATGGGTACTTTATGTTGCTTGTGAGAAGTGTATTAAGTTGTTTCTAACTTATGTTTGAACCTTAGAATTTTAGTGAGAAAAGTTCATTCCTTCCTTCTTTCTTTCTTTTCCTTTGTGAATAACCATTGTACCTAAAGAAACATCTTCATATCTCTCATTAACACTGATGCAACCATTTTTATTGAATAACACCCTTTTTTGTTCAAATTAAAACCATTATTTTCTTTCTTTTTCTTGAGAACCTTAACTTGAAAACCATATAGGTAAGGAAAACCCTACCATGTACTCTATTATTTTTGTGATATTAAGTTGATTATAAATGTTGTGAATGATAAGTATAAATAAAAATGTACTCTTTGCTAGCTTAGGTTTTTGAAGGTTTGAGTTTAGGTTGATAATGTATGATTAAGGAGTTTATTAGATACAATAATCAATTAAAAATGAAATAGAAGTGATTAGTAGTTGTTTGGTATGCTTTAAAACTATTTGGAGGCCATGGATGATCATTGGAAATGTAGATTTGCAGTTATCACAAGTAATAGATTGCAAGTAAGAGTCAAGCACAATAATTGCGTGCTCAATGCATATGAGTTTTGGATTTAGGTTTGATCATCCATGTTATACATGCTTAAAGCATGCTAAGCACAAGGGTTTTTCACACCAAGCACGCGATGGGTGAGCTAAGCATGAGAACCCCCAAAAAACAAGCATATGACCTATAAACTAGTGCACTAAGCATGTGATGAGCATGTTAAGTATAGAGACATCCAAAGTACAAGTTTTGAGTATCATCTCTAGTGAACTAAGCACGAGCTATGTGTGTTAATAAATATGAGGGTCCTATGGTTAAACATTTAGTAAGCGCATTAAGCCCAACCCTTCAAACAACAAGAGTAGGTCAAGCATGTAGTACCCGTGGTAAGCTTAACCCTTTGGACAACAAGTGCTTTTTAGCCTAATTAAAGGTTAGGCATGTTATGTAATTTTTTTTCATGCTTATTCCTTATGTGATTACTATTTCTTGAATCATACATATGTGTTATCATGTTGATGCCTTGAGCCATGTTTAAATACCTTTGATGATTGTTATAATGGTAAAATGATGCATAATTTTAAATTTTTGTTTCACTTATGACTATCTCACTGTTGGGATTATTATATTACTATGAGATAACTATATTTTTATGAAATAATTGTGTCATTTTTGTTTAGATGACTACATGATTGAAATTATTATTTTATTAATTTATACATAGAGATTTATTTTAATGTGGTGTATTTTTCATAAGATTTTGGTGATATTCATTGAGGTGACGATGAAAAATTCACAGTGAGAATTTCTTATTATGTTTTAGAGATTGTTAGATGTGTCCTTAAATTTAGTGACTATAAGTAAAGTAAACTCGTATGTTGGTAAATTTTGTGAATGTTTATACATCTAGATTGTATTAATTTATGAGGTGAAATTGTATGTGTATTTATACACATTTGCATAAATGGTGTTGTGTTGACTAGGCATATAAGTTGAGGGTTCTAAATAGGCCATCAAGCTAGTGTTGGCAAAATTTGTGGTGGCTAATGCAAAATAAGCTTGTATAATAGTTAGGTGGGCAAATTCCTTTAAAGATTAAGGTCATTGCAACTCTTATTGAGGTAAACCAATACTCAAGCTCATCTAATTATTATAAAACCAAAATTCCTTCATATGATCAATTAATGGACACCCTAAATGATCAAATGAGAGTACTATGTGAAGGATAAAAACCTATGAAGTGTAAAAATCTCCACAGAGTAATGTCAACATTTTAGTGCTTAGCGTTAACATTATTATTGTAATATTGTACCTTATTGTGAAATTATGATAGTGATATTTAATTGTTACTTTATGATGGTTGTACATGTGATGCTCTTTATGTGAATTGAATGTTGTTATTACTTGATTTTAAAATATTATGTTTTAAATATGATAAAGCTTAAATACGTTTAAATTGTATTTATGTATATTTATATTGATAAGCTTACTCTTGCAATGTAGGACATGTGATTATGACAATGATGATTTTGAACATCATTTTTGTGGAAATAGAGGGTTGGAAAAGACAATTTTTTTCTCGGGAGCATCATGGAGGGGATGCTTTGATGTGGAAACATGACTTTTCCTTTTGTTTTTTTTTTTATCCTTGTTTTGTTTAGAGTCAGCCAACTTAGATGTTTATGATGTCCTATTTATATAATTATACACATGCATTGAGTTGCTTTAATATTATATCTTTTAATATTGAGTTGAGTGTCTTAATACACACGATTTTACTTAGTTTATTATACAAGGCATAGATGCATTTTCTTGGAGTTGTGATTTATTAAAGGCTTAAATAATATAGTTTGTTAAAATTTAAAATAAAAAATTATTATTTTATAGGGACTAAAAAGTTATTTAAACCTTTATTAAAATTTTAAATTTTAAAATTGAAAAGTTCAAAAGTATTTTCATAAATAAATTAAATTAAAAACTTTTAAATGAAATAAAATAAAGGCTTCTACTTATAGTGTGAGATTGTGTCTTCTAGCTACTCATAAGCCACTACATTCTTTAGTATCACAATTGTGATGAATAGTGATGAATTTATGGTCCTAAGTTAGGAAGGTCAATCTATTTAAAAAATATTAATTAATTATTATTATTGTTGTTATTATTATTATTATTATTATAAAGAGTGAAAATTAGAGGCAAGAAGTTCACATATAATTAGAGGGACAAAATATACACATTTAAGATATTTATATGTAATTTTTTAAAAGTAAAAGATACATTTGCACCTTCTAAATTTTTAATGGAATTGCCATTAGAGAGAGACCAAAAGTGTAATTAAGGAACCTTAGCTCGTGTGTTAGGCAACACACAAATTGTTATGTCATCATCTAATATCACATTAATAAAATTTATTAAATATTTAACAAAAAAATGAAAGAAGAAAAAATTGTATAATTATAATACTTAAATAACCTAATTTGTATAATTAAAACTTAAAAATTACAATTATAGAATTATAATAATCAAGAAATCAAATACGTAATTAAACCTAAAAAGTATACCTAAAAGTAAAAGGTTAAGTCACACTCATATCAATATTAATGAAATTACACTTAATATCTTTTTTACTTTAACTTTCTTGCATAAAAGGTATGTGAGATATGTGTTAAGGTGAATTATATACGTTGTTATGTTATTATATAAAGATTAAATTATTTTTTTTGATCTATTTTTTATTTAATTATTTTTATATGATATTTTTATTATTAAAAAATTAATTTAATCTTTTAATTTTTTTATCAATGTTATTTTTTTTAATTGATGTAACAATGTTAGTGATCATAAGATGTAAAGGGAATATGTGTCTAATTTTATTATTATCATTATGGTCAATTAGATAAAAAAAAAAAGATAACATTAACACAGTTTTAAAAATTAAACAACCAAAATGAATTTTTTTATTAATAAAAATACTAAAATGAACAAATTTAATAAAAAAATAAATTAAAAAAGAAATTTAAGATTATATGAATTAAAGAAAGTCTATATAACATTAAAATAATTAGAAAAGTATCGAGTAAAATTTTATTAAATTGTATAAAGTTATCAAATGACCTTTATGAACCACGTCAGTAGTAAAATGTTTGTTATAAACTTAAATATATTCTATAAAAATTAGAAAAAGTTAATGAATAGATATAATATTATTTTATTAGGAGTCAATAAATGTTTATTCTTTCAAAAAAGTCTTTTATTTAATTTAAGTTTATCTTTTCTTGTATATAAATTACCACAATTGTTCTTTTATTTTTTTC
Source organism: Pachyrhizus erosus (assembly GCA_026544285.1). Classification (NCBI taxonomy): domain Eukaryota; kingdom Viridiplantae; phylum Streptophyta; class Magnoliopsida; order Fabales; family Fabaceae; genus Pachyrhizus; species Pachyrhizus erosus. Next base: position 3,523 of record JAMLFT010004245.1, on the reverse strand, counting down.
TAATTAACTTTTTTTTTTTTCTGTTCTCCACTTTTTCATTAGGTTTTCTCTGGGCATCAACACTGTCTTATGTGATGTGTTATGCAAGTACATCTTGTACTGACCCGTGTCAATATTTAATAAAATTGTTTTGTTTCTAAAAAAAACATGCAGATCCAATTAAGCTTATATAGTCTAATTTGATAGAAGAGAGATTAAAAATTAAGCAAACTGAAAGTATTATCATATTTTATGAAGAATTGAAGGATGGGATTAGAAGATATAAGATTTAATTTGGATTGAAAATTAGAAGAAAATAAATATTAGAATTTACCTTTATCGTATGTCTGTTAACGCAAAAATAGATAGAAAAAGAAAACACGAACGAAGAAGTAAATGAAATATGTAAGTTAGTCTCACATTTTTTAAATTAGTAAAGAAATTTTTAAAAATGACGTGGGAATCACACAAATTTTTTTATTTGCACAGAATTGTTAAAAAAATGCAAAGCTTTGTGCTTCCTTAATCGATGTGTTTGCTTCCAAATCAATTATAAATCGGTTATTATATAATAATAATAATAATAATAGTAATAGTTATAGTAATAATAAAAACAAATAATAATATTAATGATAATAAATAATAATAATTATGATGATAAAAGTATAATAATAAGAAGAAAATATATTTTTATTTAATATTAATTTATCTTTTTACCTATTAAATAATTTTAATTTAAATATTTTATTTATATATATATTTTTCAACGAAATGACTCCTATTTTTACTCTATTTTATTTATTTATCTAATTCTCTTCCCTCTGTTTCTCCGATTATCAAATGCAGCGTAAATGATGATAATCGCTAGGAAAAACAATGTAATCCTTGCATAAATTCATCAAAATCCAATTTCCAATTAAAATAAAAATTGAATTCACGATACACTCATTATGTTCAACAATAAAATTAAAGAGCATCGTATATCTTATATCTTATTATAAAATTTCATAAAATTAGTTTGATTATAAATATATTAATTTTACCAAAGCTTACTCCACTCAAACAGAATTATTTAAGCAAAGGAAACATGTGGTTTATAAAAAAAAAAAAATATACAAGCATGAATTTTTAAAAAAAGTTATTAAAATTTTGTTCTCAATTAAAAATTCATTATAATAAACTATAATCACGAAACAAAGTTACTGTTTCAAGCAAGAAGGGCAATTATGACTTTTCGAAAAATGAACAGAATGCTTAAGTTGCCAGATGCCACGTGCCCAAATATCTCTCGCATGATGTGGATAAGGTCTTATGGTCAATATCATTATAACGCCTATTAAAATATCTTCTTATTATTCCAACAAAAATCTGTTTTGTTTTTGTTTTATGGAGGTCCATATATTAATATCAACTTTATCTGGATTTACCATAAAAAAAAATAATGCTTGCACAAATTTAAATTCTAACTAATGTTTTATGATTACTTTATATAGATTAAATTTAAATTTTGTGAAAGTTAACTTTATACAATTTTAAAATTCACAATATCTCTTATTTAAAAGAAAAATCAAAGAAATTTTAAAACTGATAAATAAAACGCACAATTTTCCACCCCAAAAAAGAAGAATTTTTAAAAAAAATAAAATTTATAAAACTGATCAACGTTCACTATTCAATAAAATAAAAAGTCTACTCCTTGCCTACTTTTTTAAGGAATCTCTAGTTTATTGAATTAGATTGGAAATTACTAGGATATCCAGTGTTGACCCAGGGCAGATAATTAAGATCATACAATATAATTTTTCTTCTATTAAGATTTAATCTACTTTTATTTTAGTGAATTACGTATAGGATTTCTTTTTGAATATGAAATTAATAACTAATAATTTGGTTATTTCATGAATTAAATGTTGAGTCCAATTGAAATTTAGCCTATTAATAAAGTTGATATATGACTCTTTTTTGTCAGTTTTTTCCACACATAGAGATATACTTTGTCCATATAACTTGTTCTCAACTGATTTTTTTTAAATGGCACTATTTTTTTTTACAGCAAAATGACACCATTGTAATTTAGAAATAAAAACTTTCTATGATGCTATAGATTCAAATCTCGGTCCTATCATTATAAAAAAAAAAACAGAATATTTCGTATTTTACATGAATTTTTTAAAGTTAAAAAAAAAACATAAATTAAAAATATAAATAAAAATGAACTTCATCGTCATGATCATGTCACCCTAATAATAATAACAACAATAATGATATAATTAGAAAACCAAAATTATAAATAAAAATGATAAATATTCTTAATGACAAACATTTAATTAGAAAATCAAGTAAATTTATATATGTTTTGGAAAAAATTTGCATTTTCAATAACCACAATTTCAAAATGTTATACTCAAGAATGTTATTACTGTAAACATGTTTACTTAGTGTTTTCTCTGTTGTATTATGAAATTTAAGATTTTGATAAAAGTATTAAAAAATACTAATATTGTGAGTTATAAACAAAATATTATTTTATTTATAAGACTTAATTATCTAATCCATCATCATTAATAAATTATAATTAATTTAATTTATAACAATAAATTTATCTTAAATTTATATAATCTTTTAAAAATATCATTGTTATTAATGATATTCTCTTATTTTAAATGAATGTCATTAATTTTTTTTATTTAATTAAAAATATTTTAATCTAAAAATGTATGAAATAATATGAATTGAATCTTATTTAAAAGATTACACAACTAATAAAAAATGAGTTTTATAAATAGAAATAAAAATAATATATAATTTTCTAATATACTAATTAATTAGGGTATTCCATGAAACACATGAAAGTGGGATGAATAAGTGATGAAGAGTGGGGTAAAAGGTATGCGGGCGGAAGAGAAGTGAATGGGAAGAAGAAAGTCATGAGTAGTTGGGGGAGAGGAAAAGAGAATGCGAGAGAAGAATGTTAAATAAAAATTTAAATTAAAAAATTAAATGTGAGAATAATATGTCCCAACATATAAAGGCAAAGAAAACCCAAACCGGAGTAGATCAGCGGCACATGAAGCTGATTATCAGAAATCTTTTATTTTCAATTAAATTGTGCTTTTCTGTAAATGAGATTCTGATAAATACGATTTTTGAAAATAAGTTATAAAATATATTTAGTTATTATTTAACTTCCTTAAGAATACTTTTATTATTACTACTTAATATGAAAAATTTTCGTAACTTTATATTCAATTATTATGGCAATTTTTAGGAAATTTTTATTCTTAAGAAATACATTTATTTTATTCTGCCAATTCAAGGAATATTAAAATATTTCCTATACTAAGCCTTATTTACAAATATATTTAAAAGTTGAGTTTAAAATGTAAAGAGAAAATTATTTTTAATTTTTAATAAATATTTTTAATTTGATAATTTTAAAAAATTATTTAATGTAAATTTTCTATCTTAATATTTTATAACTTTTATAAATATTGTATATTTTTCTTAATTTAAAAATAAAAAAGTATTCCCTTTTTTATTATAG
>JAMLFT010004244.1:0-20049 GCA_026544285.1 Pachyrhizus erosus | reverse complement strand
TATTTTTTTTAAAATCTAATAATTGTAATAAAAAATTAATCTTAATAATTAAATTTTAAAAAATAAATAATAAAAGTGGTTAATAATTAAATTTTAAAAATAAATAATAAAAGTGGTTAATAATTAAATTTTAAAAAATAAATAATATAAGTGGATATTAACAAGAGAAATTCTTTTCATCCTCACAGTTAATTTTTTTTAATTGATTTTATTGAGTAATCAATCTTAATCATTAGTTTTAAAATTGATCATTCTCTCTTATATATGTGTGAAAAGGAAGATTAAGTTACTTTAAAGAGTAATTTTATCATTTTATTTGTCTTTATTATTTATTTTCTTGAAATCTGATGGTTAAAATTAATGACTTATTTTAATCATTAAATTTTAAAAAAATAAATAATAAAAATGAGGAGTAAGTTTATAACTCTCTTAAAATAACTTGATCATTCATCTTTTTATATATATAGAGAAAAAATCAAATGACTCCAAAAATCAAAATAATTACTCTCTATCCTCATCATTTTTTTTATAAAATCTAGTAGTAATAATAAATAACTAAAATTAATAATTAAATTTCAAAAAAATGAATAATCAAAATAAAAACTAAATTTTTTAATGTCACTTGATTTTTTTCTCTCTTTTATATATATATATATATATATAAAGAATAATATATATATATATATAAAGAATAATCAAATGACTTCAAGTTTAAAGTTGTTCTACATTTTTATTATTCAAAATCTAATGACTTTAATAAATAAATAGTCTTAATTATTATTAGATTTTAAAAAATAATAAAATAAAAAATAACTCTTTTAAATATTTTTCTTACTCTATTATGAATCGAAAAAAAATGATAAAACAAATTGCACTACCTAACTAATTATCTATTTATTTATTTATATTTATTTGTGGTCTATTGTCAGTTGAAATAAAGTTGATATAACAAGCTATGCTAGCTTGCATTCAATTTCCTTTGGTGATTTTGTAGTTGGACTTATGTATAAACAGTCACACGACTTTATTAGCACCGAATATTGACCATTTTTGCATTTGCATTCCCTTCCTAGTTTGACTTTTTATGCATTTATGTGATGATGATCTTTCTGTCAAAGCTAGCTTCAGTACTCTAATTTATACCTAACTGATAAATTCTTCGTTTTTATGAATAAGCATGTTGGCATGTATATCACACACGAGAACCTGACCTTAATATGGGTCTTAATAAAGGACTAATACCTATGTAAATTATGACAAAAAAATTCATATACTACGTGACATAGTAAAAACTCATAGCCAAAATAATTAATGTGAAGCCGTGCAAGCATGGGCATAGCAAACTAGACCATGAACTAAAAAATATACACCAGAGCATCAAGATCTAGAAGGAACAATGATACTTGTAGGTAGAATCCGAAAAGGACTATACTATATACCACTTTCAATTCCATAAAGTGTGTTCATATAGCTTTGTAATCAATCTATTTTTGACTATAAAGCTTTTGGTTGCAATAGAGGTCACACCCCCACCAAGTTAAAATCACATAAGTTGAGATGAATTATTTGAGTTTTGAGTGATTAATCAAGGAATCAACTATAGTATGCAAAACATCAAAACTGCAAGGAAAATTCTATTATGTCACCAAACCATTATACCACCTCATTATACTACCTCATCTTTTCATCTGTGGCTTTAACCAATTAGTGATATGCTTGTGATCTTGTTGTTCCTAGCAACCTTAAAAAAATCAAATTTAATAATTAATTTTAGGCAAATGCTAATTAATATATTAAAAATACTAATTAATGATAAAAGAAATTTCTTTTTATTGAAATACATAAAAATACGTTCATTTATAATTTTAAATTATACTTTTATATTATTTTTATTATTTAACTAATGCCTTTAAGATATTGATAAAGAATAACCTTAATTTAAAACTAAGAAATACAATTCTCTTAGCTGATACAGATTAATTGCATACTGTGCATACAGAATTTCGATGCTAAATATCCAACCAATTAAGGTGTGACTATTATTTGTATGTCATGAAAGTCTTGATTGAATATGATGACAATGAGAGAGCAAGATAACTATGAAAATGACACCCACTAACAAGCATATGAAATTAATAGTTCCTAGAAAAGCAATGTGGTATCAAGAAAAGAGCCCCATCTAGAGGGGATTTAAAGAACATGACATTTCAACAAGGTAGGGGCCAGTCTCCAATATATTTTGTAACAGTATGATCTCGATCTGTGTGACCTACTTATCACATAATTAATATTTAGAATTATGATTTTCTGCATTAGAAACAGACGAGAAACAAGTATTAAGTTGTTGGTAACAGTCCTTATCACGAAAGTGACAAAACACTTATAGTATAATATATTATTCTTTTGTTTAATATTTTGTTACAACTATATACTGAGTTATGGTGTAGAGTACAATTAAACAATACAAAACTCCGAAAAAATATCATGAAATTCATTCTTATTCTTGAATTTCAACAAGGATAAGAACCGTTTGTTTAGATGCTTGGTCAGATAAGGATAAATGTTCTTGGTATGGCATCGTGCCATTCAAAGAATTGGAATTGAATTCCATAGTCATTGGGCCTTGGAAGAAAACCCATTTTTTTTAGTATATCCACGTTAACGCCAATAAAAACACAAGACAAGGATTTTTTTTATTTTTTATTTTCCTAACCTATATATCCTTAACTACATTAACAGTAAAGTAAATGCTTCATCCATCGTAAAAGTCAAAAACATAATTATCTATGTCTATATTGAAAGTTGGAGCAAATTAGAAGATCACTATGCAAGTACATATCAAATTCACATTTACTTTTTATTTTCCAATATAAATAATGGAGATAAACATAAACTACTCCAACAGAATTAGAACCGCAAACAGCTTAATTCCTTGTTTTATTATTATTTTAATTGATAAAAGTCCTCGTGCTTTTCTCTGTTTGGATTGGCATGGGGACGAAGGAATAAATTTGAATGCAACTAATGCAAGTGCAAACGTTGGAAGTGTTTTACACTTTTTACTTTTAGGCTTTAATCATATAAATGGCGGAGAACATTTGTAGGTGCTTTCCAAAAGGGGAGGTGTTGCAAGAGTTTCGTTTTTCAAAAGATAAAGTTTTCAAATATTTTTTTTTCATCTAGTAAAAATAATAGTTTGGATTCAAAATAAGCAGTCTATATATCTAGGATATATGCTTGTAAGGTTGTTGTGGAGAGTTTAACACGTTTCTATAACAGCCAATTCGTATGCTTAAATTGGTTGAACTATAAACTAATTGTAGTTATGATTCGAAACTCATAATTACATCAACCAAGTCATAATTAATCTAATGCCTTTGATTTAATTTTTAAATCATTAACACGATTCCTCTTCTTCGTCTTTCCCAAGTCCCCCTTACCCTTAGTAAGGTTTCTCAATGCCCTAACCCGGTATGTGGTAGTACTTCAAAAGAGGGAAGGGAGGAGAACCAAATATAGAATAGAGAGAGGCTATTTTTCTTTTTTCTTTTTTGTCCTTTTATATTCGTATGTCTTTCTCTAAAATTTTCTCACATTATATTCCACAATCAAGTGAAGAATAATTCCTTTTTTCGTCTTTCCTATACACAGGATTGGCATCCACAAGTGAATGGAAAAGGTATACGCTAATAATTACATACCTATCTCCACCATGATGTCCAAACTTGAGGGGGGGGAAAATCTATCAAAGAGCGTAGTCGTTTTGGAAATTATTTCATATCGGACTTTTCTTTTTATATAATAAGGGACTTCTATTTTATTTAAGTTATTTTACTTCCACTTGAACTTGCATTTTCCTTTTTCACACTATTGTAAGCCAACAGATAAATACGTTAACAATATTAACGAAGTATATTGCTTAATAGTGAAAGTAACTTTACACGAAAATATGAAACAGTAAATGAACAGCCAACTGTAATTTCGGTCAATTCTTTCTTCTGGGTTTTCTTTTTTATTTAATTTTTAACCAATAAAATAGAAGTAACATATTTTATACTTAACTTCGTAATATATACCATTACTCTAAGATAAAATATACTCTATTTCAACGCAAACCCCTTCAGTATGTAAATCTAAAATATACTCAATTGACAGTTTATTTTTTAATGTGTATAGCGCACTTTAAGTTAATAAAAATTAGTTAATACTTAATAATATGATCAATATTGTATTTTTAAAATAAATCAATTTATATGAATTTTTTTAATACGTAAATAGAATAGAGAAACATGTAAACAAATTAAACGAAAATTTTCATTCATAGTGTTAGATTCGATGGCTTTCTCAACTTATCATAGGAGATCGATGGCTCTACAACAAATAAATACATATTATAGTCAATTTTACAAACTTATACAAGTTATGTTAGAAATGTTCAAATTATTTGTCAAGCAATATATAAATGTCTAAATGCACAAAAATATTTTAAAACCAATATCCCCATCCCATTTAAAAGGGAGAAAAATCCTTAGAAAAAAGGTCGCACACTTATGGGAAAGGTAGAAGCTTGCTCATCGCCTTCTACATTCTTGTTTTTTTATTTTCAATAGATGGATGAGGTTATTCGTAAAGATCGAAAACCTTGACTTAATGCAAGGCATTTTCAAAAGTTCACTTATTCAATTGAATGTATATGTAAAACGTCCCTATAGAGACCCAATATCCATCCCAATATGGGAACTAGAATTTCCTATTAGTGGCTTTCAGTAATCATCACGATGACAATTACATCAATGTAGAGAATTGACTCCGAACAGTTTGAGGGATAGTGACTTATAAGCTAGTTTATCGGAATATTTCTGTCTACTCAAACATAAAGTCCCTTCCATGGAATATTATATCTTTCAATCAACCCAAGTATCCAGTCAAACTAGGCCCATCGAATTCCTTAACAAAGATGCCTATAAAATTAACATCAACAATCTACATCCGCTGGTTACACCTGCATGCAATTAGAGTTTACATCTACGTGCTTAATTTTCAAAGAAAACAAATTAGCATACACTTGGAAACTTTAACTGTGGTAAACTCTCTCTCTTCCTATTCACCTTGTTGCACTACTAGTTTGAACCCACATCTGCTTGAACAAGAGCTTCCCATGTGGAATCAATGATGCTAAGTTACATATCTTCCGGTGAAGAATGAGATAAATACACTAAACTTGCCATGGCCTCTTGAAGCCAGTCCTCCTCATCATTCTTTAACTGCATGCATAAAGAATCATCAATTAAAAAATTATTTTGGATGTGCATAAATATTTTTTGCATTTAAGCATGAAAGATAGATAATTTTTTATACATAAATTTGATTTTGAGAAATTATGGAGATATAAGAAAAAAAAAAAAATTTAACCGTCCTACATGAAGAAAGTATTGAATGTTATATTTCATAGATAGATTAAATACGTTTATTTATTTTATTTATAAAATATTAAATGGGGTACTAATAGAAAAATACTATAAAAAAAGTAAACTCATAAAAAATTTAATTTCCTAGTTTATGGTTAAAAATGTTTAGATCTTTATTATATATTCGATCGGATGGCATTTCGTTGTCAGCTACAGATTCTCATCTCTTAATATCCATCTTAACAGTATAGCATGAAAGTTACCTGAAACTGGATTGAATCGCCACCATAAAAGTCTTCTTTGTGGTGATGATGATGATTCTCATGCTTTTTGGTTGCCATGTCTTCTTCACAAAGCTCATTGTTTCTTGCAAACCTTCCCCTAACCCGGACTCGCCTATCAGCTAAGGTTTTCCGACATGCGTACTGTAGAAATAGGTCAATGGAAAGTGAATTCCATATTCTAGATTATACAGAAAGATAAAAGAGTCATGTATAAGTGTGTGTGAAAGAGAGAATATAAAAAGACCTTGATGGTTTTGTTAAAGTTTCTTTGATTTCTTTTCTTCAAATATCGGAGAATTCTTTCTTTCCTTTCTTCTTCTGAGTACCTTCCTACCTTTATATTAGGCTCCTCAACTGCTGCCATTTGATTACCTTGAATTCCCTGCCATAAATTTCAAAACAACGTTTAATAAAATGAAACTAAGTATACGTATCTAAAATATTCACGATCATGACGAAAAACCATCTTCTATATGTGATGAAAGAACATTTGAAATATTATTTTAAACATGTAGTGAAAATTTGTTTGGGAAAGGAGAGGAAGAAGAGGGATCAACATCATGACTCCTTGGAATAATGAAAATTTGGATGTTCCACTCTTTAAAATTTTGAAGAGACTTTCACATACGGCACATCTCATATTACTACTCCTATTCAAAGAAGAATACATATGTATATATATGAAACTTTGTTATAAAATAAAATTGCATAATACTAATGTTGGAAAGGATTTAAAATCAATTTAGTGCCTAACACCTTGCCATGACCTCATCAACGAAACCCAACAAGGAATCCAACAAAATTGAAGCATACCCAGTTTTCTCTGGCAGCATTAGGATAAGCAGGTGGCTTAACATCCTCCACAAACCCACAACATTCATCTCCAAAGTCCCCAATATGAGGTGGGTATCTGCTGTTGAAATTCTGAAACCCTCCTCCATAGAAGCCCATTTTGCAGTCTGAAATGGCCAAATCCGAGAGCCCCCCAAGTTGCTCAGAAAAGGAAGGCATCCAATTAGCACAAGCCATGGTATCACAATCAAGTGACACAATATGATCAAGTGCACCATTATTCATATCAAGCACAGGAATCAAGCTATCTTGACCACCCCACACGGTGTTGTCCATAACTGAGGCGTTGCCATTGACTAGTGGGGTAGGGAACTCCGAAAGATCGTGAGTAGTGAACGTGTAGTTTGGATAGAACTGAGGGATTGAGGCCATGGAAGAGGGAGAGAGGGGCATGTGTGTGGTGTGTTGTCTTGTGTTGTGTTGATTGTGTTTTTGGTTGGCCTTTCTTCTTTTGTGGCTTGAAATATATAGGCTATTGTGATAGTGCAAAAGAGTGGGTTGAGGCAAGTTGTCAAGGCAAGTGGACAAGACTATAATAGGGAATTAGGCTGCTAAGAATATGGATATCAAAACAAACTAATTAAACTGTATGTATGTATGTGTCTACTTTATCGTCTTCTCTCTTCACCGTTGTTGGAACTGTAAACGCGTAAACGTTGTACTCATAATAAAAGTGTTTTTCTTCCTTTTTTTTATCAGCAAAATAGAATAGTTGTTGGGAGTACTACACAGACTTTTTGTTGGTATAAAAGTTGTTGTGATACTCTCGAGCATTTTTCAAAACGTCTTGTTTATGAGTATTTTGATTAGTATTTACGTTGATCGGTATTGACACTAATATGATAATGATAATTTTATATTTTAAATATTTGATTATAAATTTAATACTTAGTTGTATTTGTGAAAAAATATGTGTTGGAATAAGTAAATTTTTTAAATAGATATTAATAATTGATTGTTAGTTAAAAAGAATATCCGAGATTAAATATATATATTGATTCGTATTGAATTTATTTTCAAATACTTCAAAATGTATTTAGTATGCGTCTATATATATATATGAAATTAATTAGTCAACTTTTTTTAATATCATGTTTTCCTTGGCTGCTTGGAAGACTGACTGATTGGTATGCTACATTAATTTTCCAACATATGTTGAATTGATATTGAATGTTATGTATGTTTGTATAGTTTATCTTTTTAAATAAAAACAGAAAGATATGTACATATCTAAAAAGGGAAATACACGTTCAATATACATCCCCCTAATTTAGGATCATGTCACATTGGTTCTCAATCGTCCAAAACGTGTAAATGAGATCTTTAAAATCTCCGTATGTACCTATGTACTTTAATTTTCCTCCGTTTTATTTTCAATCACATGCTGATAAAACTTGTCCCGCTAAAATCACATCCTCAAAATTTGTAGGATTTAAGTCCACATGATTAGGTTAGAAGGATTAATTAATGTCTTTCATGAAAGAAAAAAAAAAGGTGACATGAAATATTGTCATCGTATTTGAATGTGATAGTTTTCATTAAAATTTGACCGAATATTGGACTAAAGGACGAAAATTCACACATTAGCATTTTGTTTTTGAAGAATCACATTAGCAAGTTAATGGATTGGGTTACGTGCTTTTGAAGTTTGATAACATCAACGTTAAAACATGACAGTAAGTAAGGGGTAAATTAATTAGGTTGTTTTTTCTATTTAAAGCCTTGAAAAGTTTCAAATTAAAAAATAAAAAATAAACTATTGAGGTTCTAGGGTATCTTTAATAGGGCATCATGCATATTTCTTCTTCGTTTTTTTCAAAGTACCTATCCTGTAGAGAAATAATTTCTTCTACAAACAATGCAAAATAATGAAAATAGATGGGTCTCTTGATATGTTATAAGATGTTTAATGTTGACTTTAACAGACTAAGTAATTGCAAAGATATTTCAACACGTACTTAAATCAACAATGATTTTAACATAGAAACAATATATGTGATACCGTTGTATTTAAAGGGTTCTGGTTAACGATGAATTGGAATGTAGTAGGACATACGACCTAAAGTTCAACTCCTTTGCGTGTGGTGTGGGTGGAGGGGTTATCAATTTACTCCAAATCGAGGTACATTCTTCAATCTCTACATGTATGGAAGTTATGTTGTAAGTAGGATTAAAGATGAATTCAACTAAGTCAAATTTGATTCCACTTATGATAGAAATTGATTTAATTGAAAGTATGACTCGAATTGAATGTGAACCTTTATTTTAAACTAAAATATGATCAAATTTCAATTCATATACAATTTGGTTTAATTTATTACCTTAATTCAATTTAAAATTATAATTATTTTATATATTTTTATTTATTTATTTTAAATAAAAATAAAAACAATATAAAATTAATTAAAAATATTAATTATATCAATTTAATAATATAAAATAAATTCACTTTACATATATGTGTATATTGAATTTATAATTATTTACCTATTTTTATTTATTTATTTCATAAAAATAATATTAAATTAATTAAAAATAACTGCATAAATTTAATAATATAAAATATGTAATATATATATATATAGATAAATAGATAAATATATATTAATTTAATAATATCAAATATTTAATATATAAATTGATAGATATAAATATAAATAGATCCATAGATATATATCGAATTGGTTTATAAACCAATTAAATCAAGTTACATGTAGTTTAAATTTAATTTATTTATTTAATGAATTTAACTTTTAATTTAAATTCAATTCATTTAATTCATGAATTAAGTTAAATGAACTAATTATTAAATTAAATCTTGAACTATATTTGTGTTGATTCGATTCATTGCCAATGTTGATTGTAACTAAATTGTTTGAAATGAACTTTGATCCATAGTTCATTTGAATTTATTAGTATATTTGTGTAGAAGTGTTTGATTTTAAGGAGTATGATTCTAAGAAAAAAAATTAATAAAAAAAGAATATCATTGTACAATGATTAAAATTGGTCTTATACATCTAATAATTATGATTAATATAATTAAATTTTTTATTTATCAAACTAAATATATAAGTTATTTTTTTATTGTGTTGATGGTTATTTGGGAATATTTATCAAAATATTTATTCTTTATGAACATTTTTATTACAATGTACAAGGATATAAATATTGTTAAAAGCACAAACTTCTTATTTTGTTAAGTTCTCTTGAGTAAAAACAATTAAATACACAAATTGCATAATGTTTTCTTTTACTTTTCACACGTAAATGTTAGAAAGGCATAAATGTGCAATAGTACGATTCCTTGCCTGTTCATCCACCCCTCCACTTGTTGTTTCTTTAGCAATACATGTTTTTAGCTATACATCTTTTATCTCACACATACATATGTAAACAAAAGAAGAAGATGGATTAACCCCTTGTATATGCGGAAACACGTATAAGTCCAGTAATAGATAAAGGTAACAAATTGTGAGCTTTATAGTCAAAAAGGAAAATTCTTATGTTAATAAAGTGTTCATTGGCTTAACCTATTAGCTAGCAGTCATATGTAGTGTAACTATCAGAACTCGGCCCACAGATCTCATTTAAATCTTTTGGAAGTCAAGGATTGACATTTTCAAATAACGTTATTGTCAATAAATTATTTTCATTCCTCTGGATAAAGTATTATTATGTATTTATTTTTTAAGTGCATGAAAAATTGTACACAATATACGTCAAAAATGCACTCGTTTATTGGTAAAAATATGTACGTATTATTCGACACATATATTTTATTGGAAGAATTCTAATTGGAAAAAAAAAATCAATATCATTTTTTTTTTCATAACGAAATAACTACGTATATTCTTTCATGTAGTTAAGTAATTAAGTTTTATAACAAATCAAACTACTTTCACGAACAAAGTGAAGTGAAAACATCTTCCCGCATCCAATTGGAAATACTTGTTTTCTAACTTTCAAATGTCCTTGATTGAGTGATTTTCCAACAGTACTAACAAACCGATCGATATCCATCCAATCAATGTTCTAGACTGAGATTCGAATGAAGAAAAACACAATATATAATTCGTATACTGTGATATTATCGTCAAAGGTTAAAGCTATAAAGTAGATTACAAATTTATGCAAATAGAATAAAGTACGAATTTAATTTTTCAGCAACTTATAGCCAACGAGAAGAGGAATTTAAGCTACATATAGAAGGAAAAGCCGAAGCGATCTGGAAAAGCAAATCGTAGAGGGCTTCATGTGCACACTATTCTTCTATACACTTTCAAAACTGTGCATCTATAAGTACTTCTAAAGATTTATCCTAGTTATAGGGTAAGAATCTAACACATGGGGTTGTTAGATTTTTAGTAAACAAATCAAGTACAAGATATTTCTCTCTCTACCCAAAGTTTTCATCAAATATTTCACTTGCCCTAATATACCCATCACTTATAGAGAAACATAAGTACATTGACTTGAGGTTTATAAACAGATCTACCCTTGGCAAGCAAAGAATTATAGGTCACTTATATGTAGACCAAAGTGCACCCCTGATTGGATGGGCGCTTAATTTTGTACGATAATGACACATATTCGTCTTGATTATATGTCTATGAAGCTGCTGTTGTTTACCATGAGCTCAAACTCTAAGAAAGTAAATTCTTAATTATCATTGGAAATAGAGTTAGATGAATGTTAATGTTGTGTAAATTTTGTCTTTTGCTTCTACATTAATATGATGTAGTTAAGAACTTTATTTCATATGTAACGGAATTTTTCATTTTTATAAATAAGTGGTATGTATCATCATTAAATAATTTTGAAAAATATGTATAATTTTTTTCAACACAGGGAATTAAAATAAAGGCAAAGGTTAGTGAAAGACTGTTTTTCATGAAATTAGCATGTATATATTCCGTTAATTAATGTCGTGCTTAAAATGTTCAAGAAATTTTGGATTTATATACATGTGCTTGTATGTAAGTATTGGGAAAGCATCCACGTGTAACAGCATGCTCTTGTTCTTGGAAACAAGGTAATAGATTAGAAAACTTACTTTTCGTTATAATTATATTTTATGTGGATAGCTCAATACATACTGAAGAATTTTATTTATAATTATAATTTTATAGATGTTATGCTCTCCATTTACTTTTTAGTCTAACAAGTAATTAAGAAATTACATGTAATTTTTTTCTTTCGTTAGATACGTACGAGTTTTGGAACATTTTAACGTCAAATTTATAAGTCTAATTCATAAAATAGAGTATACTATGGATACTCTAAGTTCATATACAGTTAAAGCAAGACCTTTCCATCACTTGTAACACTTCATCAGTAGTGAACTTTATTACACTAATTACCTAATGGTAGTATGTGCCGCAAGGAGGGTGACTAAGTTATAATTAACACTTAAAACTTGATAATTTATTTTTAGTTTTTGAAGTGAAATTTCTAATTTACATTTTTCTAATTGACAAACTTGTCCACTTCTTGAAGGTCTTTAAGTACATTTTTGTATTTTGTTTTCATTTGAGTTTTATGTAGACTTCCTGTTGCTTCAATTCTTTTGATGTCTTAAAAATTGTGTGTCTTTGATAACTTTCCGAACTACATAAGAAGAGAACATTTTCAAAATAACTTTCTAACTTCAAATGTAGTTTAAAACATGCTTCCAGCAAGTTGTCTGTTTGTTATGATTTATTGAACATCCAAACATCTATCTTTCTTCAAATCTTTATAAATTTATATATATATAAAAAAAAACAACTTCTGAAGATGAGAAACTAGAGTTATTTTATGTATGAAACTTTGTAATTCTTTATTTTTTATAAGAAAAAAAAATTTCATTAAGTAGTATAATTAAGGGGTACTCTAAACTATATACTAATAAATCTACAACATAAAGAGAGAGGGGGAGAGAGAGATATTTTACATGTTTTAATGTATTAACTTTAAGAAATTTTGTATAAAATAATTCAATTGTATGTATTTTCATGCAATCTATGTTTTATAACTTTTAAATAAAAAAATATCATAATTACACCAATCTTTTTTTTTTTGTGGCTTTTTTAATGTAGGACAAATGAATAAGAAAAGAAAGAATGCTCAAGCTTAAAGAGAAAATGAAAAAAAATAGACCTACAGAGCATGTTTGGTATAGTAGTAGGATGCACCAAGTGAATGAAAAGTGCTCAACATGACAAAAAGGTATACTCAGATATTGAAGGACGCCCAGCCTGAAAGCAAGGTGTGCTCATCAAATGAAAGGCACTCAATACGAATACAAGGGTGCGCTTGACGAATGAAGGGTTCTAGGTGTGACATTAAGGACCTCTCGTTGCTAAGATGCCTAAGACTTGCAAGCAACAACACACCCAACACATCAAAGGCCTCTTTTCCATGTCTAACTTGTTTTTAGTCCACCCAACACCTAGAATACATTTTGTATCACCAAATCATGTTTTAAGTGTGACAATAGAAAGGTTTTTGAGGTATTATTTTGGACTAGAATGAATAAAATCAAAAGAAACTAATAGGAATCATTCTCTATCATCATTGATGATTCAAGAAAGTAGGAGCATTTCCTAAAGGTTTCATGGCTTCATTCTCATCTATCTCATATAGATTTGTTTTCTTTTTCCTTTCTATGAGTTTAAATTTTCTTAGAATTAGGTTATGATGAAAACATGTTTTAATCTTTTGCAATTGATTTTCTTTTTTAATTTCTTAACCTTTTTATGTGATTTGAGTTATTGGATATATGTTTATTACTTTCTTTTATAGACTCTCTTTGAGATTAATTTCTAATTTGAATTCAAAATTATAAAATTGGGATGTAAATTATTCTAATCTAATTATTGCATTAAGAATAGGATTTAGGTATGTGTTTCTAATTATTTGTTTTACATAATGTTTTCTTCTAATTGCACTCACCTAAGGAATTAAGGATTATAATTGGTAACAAATGGGTGTACCTACCAAGGAATTGAAAATAAACTAAATTAGAGAAATTGAACGTCAATTACCTAATTAAAAGAGATTTATGAAGGAATAAGATAGCATTAAAGGGAGAATTAAGAGGATTCTAATACTCTGTATCTTTATTATTGAATTCTCTCTTGGCCAAGTATTTTTCTTTGTCCTCTTTAGCTTTAATTAAAATCTAAAACCAAAAAATCAACATTTTTTCTTGTTTTCTCCATCAAAAGCATAATTAATTGATTGCATAATTGTTAAAACTCAATCCTTGTAGGAATGCTAGTTTACTTGAACTTTATTAATTGTACGATTGGTATATTTGTCGTGTTTCCAACAAATACCCAACAAATGAGAATTAAGCAAATCTAGATATACATAAGGCATGATTCATGCACCATTTAGGTAGCAAACAAGCATCTTTATAAGATTTAGCTATAAACTATTTTAAATACATTACCTTTATCCTATTTGATACTACTAAAAGCTAACATCTCATATTTGAGAAAATAATATTATTTCATGGTTTCCAAATAGACCAAAGAAACCATTAACCAAATCACCAACAAAGCTTTCTATGCAAAAAAACCTTTTACCATGAGACAAAATTGATAAAAAAAAAACTTAAATAATTAAGGTTTGAAGGATAGACATAGTGTAACAACTTGTTTTCAAAGAATCTCTATTTAACTTGATTAATCTAAATTACAAGTGAAAGTAAAATTAAAATCATAAAATTTAAATAAATAAAATTTTCTATAAAAGTTTTTATTGTTCTCTATAAGCATATAATTAAATATTTCATGAAAATTATTATGATTAGTCATTATTAATCATAAATAAGCTTCAATAAATTTTTAAATTAATTGTGACTCAGCAAATTAAAATAATATTATTTTATCTAATATTGAATGTGTGTTTTATAGAAGATTTTTCTAAAGTAAAAAAAATACCTTGGCACAATTTTCAACCATGTTTAATGACTTATTAGTATTTTTCATGTCATTAGCATGCTAATTGAAACATTAGGAACGTTAATCTAAATTAGTTTGAAAACCTTCACTAATTTAGTAGTGTCACTTTTGTATTCATTCAAGACACTTACATACATATAATTTTGGCACAAATTCAAAGTCTTATTTCCATTAACCTATTGATATGGCTAAAAATTCTAAGGCACATTTGAGACAAAATTGAACAAAAATGTTACATGGATTCCTTAAAAGCACTAACCCTAAAACCACATACCATTTTTCTGCTCACTCTCAACTTTGTGCCTCCAAACCATATCCCTTAAAGTTTATTCATTTTCTCCAAGCTTTTGGTCATCCATAATTTTCTTCTATTTCACACACCAAGGAGGCTAACAACCTTAAGGCTTCAAGGCCCTCCACCATTTGAATACCATTGTTTATTCATTCTATTTCACAAAAACAAGTATTGGTGAGTTCTTTTCCAACCATTTTCTCCTCTACCTTGTGTACTTGAATATCTCTCCATTCTCACCATCTTTTATTTATTTTCTTTTATAAATTTTTGGTTCAAGTTGGTGTTAAATTGATTTTGGTCTAAGGAAGGTTTTTTGATGCTAAAGTTTCATCTTTTCCTCAAGATATTCACTATCTTCTTTGTGAGCTTCAAGGATAAGGAAAACTTACCCTATTTTCTTCATTTTCTACAAATATACTATAGTTAAAGTGTTGCACAGTTGTTTTAGGTGTTTAAATGTTGTCTTCGAAGGTTTTGTGCTTCAAATGCCCAAAATATGCATATATGTTTACAACTTGATGAAAAGTTTTCTTTTTTGCATGTTCCTGGTCATTTCTTTACACAAGTATTATGCATAGTATTTAGAATATTTCTTGACTAAAAGATGATATTTATATATGTTTATGTATGTATTTTTTATGATATTGTTTATTGGACTTTGAGAATTATTTGAGCATAAAAAATTTTAAAACTTTAAAATGTACAAAATCTATATCTTGAAATTTTAACATCTTAGACCTTTGATGTTTTGGACCATGGACATGGATTGCTTGTTACTAGGATCTATTGGAGTTGGACAAAATACCAAGACCTATCACTAATAAGGAATTCATAAGTTTAAGTGAGGTTTTAAGCTCTAAAACTTAATAAAAATGTAACATTTTCCCAAAAAAAAAGTAATTAGAATAAAATTATATACCTTATCATAGTACCTTAACTTAGATTTAAGTGCCAAGAGTTATTAATAACAAAATTGCCTCAAAAATAGCATAATCTAGCATAGTTTAAGTTAATGAATTCATAATTATATTAGAAAAGAGTACAATGATAAGTTTACTTTTCAAAAATTAATATTATGATAAAGCTTAGATATGTTTTCCACGCTTGTAAAATAGTTAATTTTGATTTTACTATCTAAATTACCGATTTTTTTATTATTTTAGTACCTTATATTTTTTTATGTTAAATTTTACTATTTATCATTAGTTTGTTTGCATTAAGTGATGACATGACAGATGATTTGTAGAAAAATCCAATTAAAAAATTGTTTGGCAATAATAGAAAAATATGTATCATATACTAAAAGTTGATATTATTATTTTTGATTGAATTTTTTTGTTGTTGGATAATTTTTTGGATAAATTTTTCTATAAATTATCTATCACACATTATGTATTAAAAGTCAACTTTATTGTTTTTGGTTGAATTATTTTGTTATTGTTGGACATTTTTTTGGTTAAATTTTCTTATAAATTATTTGTCACATCGTCACTTAATAAAATTAAATTAACAATACATAATAAAATCAAATTTAAAATAATGTGAGGTGCTAAAATAAAATAAAAATTGGTAATTTTGGTAGAAAAATTAAAATGGATTATTTTATATACATGAAAAACATATTTAAACCTTATGATAAAAATAAAACAATACTATTATAAATAAAATTTCCAAGTTATATTTATTATTTTTATGAATTTTAAAATTAAAACAAGTTAAAGATAGGTATTTTAGTGAAATTAAATGAAAGAGAGCAAGAATGTTAATTTCACCTTTTAAATTAATTTTTAATTAACATTGTTTATTTTATTTTAAATAAACTAATTTAGTCATAATTGAAATAATTTTTAAATTTCAAATTAATTTGATTAAGTTATGAAGATTCTAGTATTTAAATAAATGTTAGGGTAAAATTGTTTTTCAAAACAAATGTACCTAAAATTTCTATGAAAATTTAAAATGAATAGAAACATTAGTTTGGGCTTCTTATGAAATCTAAAGTCAAAATAATGTAAGAATAAAGAGATATAATTTTTTGAAGTTTAATGAAATATATTAAAATAAGAGTATTTGGAATTTAAAATTTTAATTAATTTTAATTATGAAATGGTTCCTTAAATAACATAGCATGAACTTAAATAAAATTGTTAAAATTTATTTAAAATTTTTAAGTGGAATTATATAAAATTTCTTCATTAAATATAACAATACACACATAAACAACAATTTAATAGCATTATACAAAAAAAAATATACACTTAAAATCCTAAGAAGTTTCCAACCTACCTAAACTTGTTGAAGTGAAGTTGTTGGAATTGAAAGTCATTGTAAGTTATTATTTAATGTTTTAAGACTTCAGTATAATATCATTATTTTTCCACATTAAGGTCTAAGTGTTGATCTTAGAATAAATATATGGTGGGGATATGATCATGCATCCATGCGCATGAGTCTACATTATGTTATGATCATGCACTTAGTCTAAGACTAGCGTAGAAAGGCTAGTGAATGTTGTTTGTAGTACGATCTTGAAGGTATATGAATACAAACACTCACATGAGACCAGTGTCTTTACAAATCTCATGTTGTAATGAAAACCAGTCCTATACATGTATCCTAATAAAGACGCAACTGTTCCATAATTTATATTGATGTTTGTTGAATGGTTTTGGCATGTGTTAGATTTGAGTTGAGTTGGAGTTATATTATACCATGATGAGCAGACATGACTCAATTGTTTCTTAATGTTTAATTATATTCATGGAGTCGAGTTTGTCACATACATGATAATTGACATGTTATATTATTTTGCATGCAAATGTTGTTTGGATTATTTCTATAATGTAACATTTTATTTTTAATGGTAATATTAGTTGTTATAATTATTAATATCATTTTATTTTATTGAAGTAAATCACTACACACGTATTTTAATACTTTTATTTATGTAAGCTTACCTTTATGATTGTGTATAATGATCATGACATTCACATTCAAGGAGCATATAGTGAGGATACATTAGCATACGAAGATCCTTTGGAGAAGTCTTAGTTGTAATAGTATGGCCAGCAAGGTGACTAGTTTGTTATAGTAGGATTGTCTATCTCCCCTATCAAATGTATTTTAGATTTTAATATGACCATAGTATGTATTATTTAATTGACAATATTCTATTTTATTTGATTTGTATGTTCTCAATTTTAAGGATGTCGTGTCATATGACATGGTACATTTTCTTTTGTATGATTTTATAATGAGGTTATTTTAGTTATATTCAGTTGAAGGAGGTTACTTTATTTAGTTTTTTAGTATTTTGTATTAATGGTGTAAGATGTTTTATTTTGGATGCTCCACATATTATCAATATTTTCATAATCAAATTAATTAACTTTTATTTAAAATTAAATTATTCATATTTTCTTATAATATACTTATGTAGCATTAAAAGGGTGTTCCACACATCAAAGCTAGGAAGAAAAAAAAGTAACGCCTATAAAAATAGTGTATATCCACATAACATAATTTAAATATCCTTCGAAATTAAATACATTTATTTGACATAAGTTTATCTTTGTTGGGATTTTCTTTAAAAGGAATTGTCATAAGAAAAGGCCATAATCTGGATAGAGTCAAACTCTTCTACAAAGTCTTAAAAACCTTTTGCATCCTATAATATAATCTACAAAGTAGCACACATTTTGGCATTCAAAAATAAGTTGATTTCACTGTGTAAAAGTTTAAGTTGTCAAATTTTTAGAACCATTTGTTCTCCACACGTTGAACAAGAAATATATTGAAGTAATTAAAATTTGAAATTTAGCCAAAATAACCAACTCCCAAATAAACAAATCTCACTGCCAAATAAACATTTAGTCCTAAGAATCTTCCAACAATTTTCTCATAACCATTTTGTATTTTTCAAGTTTAAAAACAATCTTATAAATAAATCCCTCAAAAGAGCTTTACCAATCCAAACATCCTACTAATAAAGAATAGACTTCCCCTTTTATTTGACAACATTATCAATAAGCCAATCACCATTCACTCCCCACCAAATTGAACATTTATGTGAAAGTTACAAATATATTTTGGATTAATTAAGTTTTTAGTCTTTAAAGTTTTTCAAATTTTATAAACAAATGTTTGATTGGTCAAAATTCTTAAAGTTTTTTTTTTTTGCCACAACCTTTTATCCTTGTCCCCTTATAATTTTGAACCTTAGAGATTGACAAGCCATATTTTT
Source organism: Pachyrhizus erosus (assembly GCA_026544285.1). Taxonomy (NCBI): domain Eukaryota; kingdom Viridiplantae; phylum Streptophyta; class Magnoliopsida; order Fabales; family Fabaceae; genus Pachyrhizus; species Pachyrhizus erosus. The sequence goes on along the minus strand of JAMLFT010004244.1, from coordinate 1,015 downwards.
ATTTCAAAATCTAAATCCAAAGGATTTTTTTCTTCTACTATTTACTGCCACCTTTATTTTCCAAGCAAGCTCAAATTGAAATAAAGTCAAGTTTTTACCAATTGACCAACTAATACAAATATGTTCCTTGACACGATATACAACAATAGGACCACACAGGTATACAACACGCACGTGAACGAATCAATAGGAAATATTATAAATTGATTTATGGAAGTGATATAATTTTTTTATAGAAATATATAATTTGCATACATAGAATGACTCTCAATCTATAGTTGTTAAAGTATATACATGCTACTTATATAATATATTGATTTAAGTGAGCTTACCCTTGCATTTCTTCTTTGATTATAATGATTGTGTAGATAACAGAAAAGAAGATGATAAGGCTTTAAAAAATTAAATCGCTCATAATTGATTTAAAGATGTCACCATAGGAGATGACAAGTTATGATAGGTTGGATGAGTTATGTCCGTGGACCTAGTGTTGAGGAGTTATCCTCTTATTTTTGGTTTCTCTTGAGATATATAGTTGTGACCAACTAGGGAGTGTGTTTCTGTATTCCCCATTTGATGTATATATTATTGATAATGGTGTAAAGTCTGAACCCCTTGACTTTTATTTTCAAGTCCAATGTTGGACATAATTGCAATTTTGTGTCTCGAAAATTAAAAAATAAGGCTAACAAGGATCGATCCTTGAGTTTTAAACTTTCCTAAATGATAGTTAAACCCAACACTGTGATAATTGATTAATAAATAGTTGAAAAAAAATATATATATATACTTTTATTTTAATATTTATTTTACATATATTTATTCATATAATTTAATTAACGATTCACTAATTCAACTAGTGATTCAATATTTCAATACATTAATCGAATCGATGACCAGTCTAAATATAAAAATATTGTTGATATCATATTTTAAAAAAGACCGTAAATATTTTTTTACAAATATTTATATAAAAAATTATATAATTGTTATAATTTTTTATTAAAAAAGTATA
>JAMLFT010004243.1:0-20049 GCA_026544285.1 Pachyrhizus erosus | reverse complement strand
TAATATCGTACACATATTGACTTTCATCCATATTAAGTTTGTGTGTCATGTTATGGTGTTATATTCTAAAAATCATATTTCCAATAATATTATAATCAAGAATATTAATTTTAGGCATTTCTATAAATACGTTTGGTTAATTTAATATTCATGAGAATATTTTTAAATTTTTAAAATTATAAATAAAAAATTTATAATGAGATCAGAAAATAACTATCTACGTCCTCATGGAAATATAACCTTTCCACTCTCATATCATAAAAATAAAAATGGTATAACTATGAGAATGTAACTTTTTTTAAAATAAAAAGTATTTAGAAATGTTTTTTGATAACTTCATAACAAACATAAAAATAAATATTTTCATCATCATATTTTCATAAATATAAAAATATTTCGTAAAATAAATTCTTCCTTAGATTCATTTCCATTGAACATATATTTATTTATCAATTACAGATTTTTTTTTATAGATATCTATATAATTTGGATATAATTGTCATCCCCAACTAGAGCTAGAGGAGGGGAGTGACAATGCCATTGGTGTCAAACTAGTGATCATCGTGTCCATTGCTAACCAAACGTCGTACATAGAGATGGTTCTAAAATCTTGCATGGACGTGTCAAGAAAGTCAATAAAGAACAAAGGTGTGTGTGACTGGAAATGTTTTACTATAAGCTGATAGTAGACGCCAAATATGTATAGTTTATTTGGTAAAAATTATTTGGTAACTTAATTGTTAGATAAAGATAAAATTTATGTATTAAAACTTTGGTCAATAGGTTATCTCTAAATATTTGATGATGGGTGAATGAAATGATATGAAATAAAATTTCCATACTAATATTTAGATATTTTATAGTAAAATAGATTTAAATTTTCATGAATTGTTTTCTAGTAAATGGTGAAACGAGTGAAAAGAAAAATCAGAAAGTAACATATATTCTTCATTTATTTATTATCTGATAGTATCTTTCTATAATATATTTAAGAAAGAGATTAATAGTAAATGACTTCTTTAAATAAATTTTGATGAGTAATAAATAGATATGTATTGTTAGTAGTGATTGGTCTAAGTTACATTAGTATTTTTGGACAACATCACCTTGTTTTTAAATATTATAATAAATCTATTTAATATTTTCTAACAACTCCTTTTCTGTTTTTTAAAAAAGTAATACAATGTAAAATATTAATATTTATAAAAAATAAATTTGAGTTAAGAAATTGTCCCCCCAAAAGTTCATAAATACAAAAATGGAGCGTTATTGAAAAATTGATAAGGAAATAAATTGAATTAGGTTAAATTTTTTACTTTTTGGAGTTTGATTTGTTTGATAAATGTAAGATCCAAACTTAAATGTATTTTTTAATTCTTTTTGGACACCTTATAAGTTATAAGCATTTTTCATCCAAAATTATGGATAAAGTGAAAGAAAATAGAATACGATAAATCTGTGAATTATTTTCAATTTTTCCTTCTTAAATCTCCTTCAAACGAAAAAAAAAAAAACAACTCAAAATCACTCCTAAACGTTTCAATTCCACCTAAACTAACCAAAATATAGGGTTAGCGTGGCTTCAATTAACTTATTTTTAAGACCTTTTTTTTTCAAATTTCTAATAGAACTTAAATTAAACATATAGTTTTATAAAGAAAACCGAATCAAACTTGTAGTGTTCTATTTAGCTAGTGAATGATTAAATTTCTAAACTTTGTTTTAAAATTAAAGTTAAAAATAAAACTTCAAATTTAAATCTTTTAAATATTTGTTATTTTATAGTTTAAAATTTAATATATTCTATGTTATAAAAAATTCTTGTTATATTACTTTTAAATTTTATATAATACTTATTTAGAAAGAAATAAAAGAGAAGGGAAAAGAAAAATTTTTATAAACTTTTTATGTCTGATTCATATTTTGAAAGTGATGAAAGGAAACTAAACTCCCTCTTGACCCTCACTTAATTGTAACTCCTTCCCTCCCCTAAAATTGGGAGAATTTAAAAGGGGTAACTTTTTTTATACTAACTATCTTGAATTTCCTAGTTTTATTTGACATTTCTAAATATATAAAATACTATGTGTCTATTTTACCTTGCCTTCCCTCCACTTATGAACTGAATCTCTCCCTTGCCATCCCCTCCCTTCCTTTAAACTAAAGTGTCTTACTGTATTAAGAGGCTTGTACTTAAAATAATTTCTCCTTTTGACAAAAAGAAAAGCCCAAAACACAGTGAAAACATCAAAACATCACCTTATTACTTTAGATACTGCATTCAATGTGCCATATCGCAATTTTGTTTCAAGGCGAGAAAATGCTTCTCAAGAGAGTTAACCGTCGAGTTGTCTCCACTTTGCCATAAACCTGACGCAACTTTTGAAGTTTCCCTACTTTAAATTAGTATAGCATTCTCATTGTACGTTAATTTCTATATGTTAAAAAAGCCAAATTAGATATTTCAGACTACAACTAAAAGACTTAACAATGGATTCAAATAATTGCTAAACTAAAATATAATTGGGGACTTCTGACCATCTCATCTCGTTGACATCAAGAACCATTGCCAGCTAAAACTGCCATTTCTTGATATACAGAGAATCGTCCCACCATTTCCCTCAGTGTTGTATCCTTGACTCATCAGCTTTTTTGAAGCCATCTACAGAACCTACTCTGGATGGAATTGTTGACAGAAACAGGACCTAATTCCTCCCGTGGAGATCCAGTATTACCCATCTTTAGGGGCTGAATCAGATAATTCACTGTCTGAGTTTGAGATTGCATGAGCATGACAACCATTGGTTACTTGAGTTTCGAGATTAGAAGTTTCCCCTTCAGAAGCGCTAACAGCAGGATAAATATAGGTGGACTCTACTTTAACTTCCGGCATTATCTGTAGTAAGGTTCCCAACTTTTGGTAACCAAGCTTCTGTAAATCAAGATGATAGTCATACCTATCAACAAACAGTCTTGGGAAAGAACTGATATTATAACCCTCTGGGTGTTCCCTTAATATCTCAAACACAAGTTTCTGACAATCTTCTAATATATCATTTCTAGACCTCTCCGTATATTTCATCTTAGTGGCAGTCACAGAAACTCTAGTATGAGAAACACTTTGATTTTGTTTCTCCACATTATGTTCAAATGATTTTTGCAAATTGGACTGTGGTGCTCTTCTCAGAAAGAGAGAGCTCAAGCCATTTGCACCATGGGATTGGCCCATCAATGAGTTCTTCTGAACTGGTTGAGTTATCCTAAAAGGAAATGTTTGGGAGGGGCATTCCTCCAACCACTTTTTCTCTGATATTAATAACTCCACCAACTGAAGGATATCTTCTTCGGTGAGAGATTGAAAAGCCGGGGGTCCATCCTTTTGTAATTTATGTGCCATATCCTCCCTGATAAAGCAAAATGTAGCATGCTATTAAGTAACTCTTTAAACAAGTACCTACATAATGATCATAAAAAAAAATATCAAAATGGTCATACAACTTTCATCAGAAACTTGGTGATATAATTAATTTGTTGCATTGTTTTCCTTTCCTTTGTAGTTGAGGCTCAGATTAGAACAAGGAAAAAATGAACACATGGAGTAAAAGTTGGTTATTATCCACAGCAAAAGGGTGAACTTTTAAGAGATTTGTATGAAACTAGTATGCACACTAACCTATTTTTTGACTGGGAAACAATAAGTGATCCTTTGAGCGTGAAAATAAAAGATTTCATGTCATTCCTAAAGGAATCGCTAGAAAACAACTCATGTTTTCCAGAACAAATAATATTCTGGTCCAGTTCTGATAACTTGGGTTCTTCAAAATCACTAACAGTCTGAACTCTCTTGTCTGCTAGTTCTGATGAGTTAGAATCCTCAAAATGACTAACCATCTTGTTCTGATGAGTAGTTGAATCACCAGATTTTGCATTGTCATTCCAAAATTGCCACCAGCTTCTGGTCCAGCAAAAGAATCTTGGACTTTTCCTACAAGTGTCTTCACTTCTACCAGGTTTTTTATCAACCAGAGAGGCATCAACTGGAAAAGAATATGAGCCGTGACAAACTTCATCAATCTCCCTTCCAGTTGGATTCACATATTTGTCTTTCACTGCTGTCTGATCATTTCCAGCAGAGTGAGTCCTTGAAGTCGTGTATTTTTCCTGAATTTTATGTCTTGCATACTCAGACCCAACAATGTCATCATCAGATGAGCTTATAGAACTCATTTTTAAGGAATCTGGCTTAGTTTTGGCATGTTGGTTGTCCTTGAGTTGTGGTTGAGTCTTTGACAGTTGTGCAGCAGTCATATCTACAACCTTCCCACTACACAGAGAAGATATCTGCAACTCATTTGGGGGCTGAGGTTCATGTCTTTCAACCAATGAAATTGATGATTTAGCATCTACATTTTCTCCTATGGGTTTGACTTGTGAACTGACCGGGTGCAATGATTTTGAATTATTATCTATACCCCTTTCATGAGATTGGGCAGTTAAGGGCGTCCCATTTGCTTCTCTAGCCTTATTTTCATCCTCTCCATTTAGCTTTGGAGTTGCAGCAGATCCCCTCTCATCAATCTTAATACAAGATGTTACTGATTCTACAGCATTGCCCTCAAAAGGTTTGGGGGATTCTGAGGGGACCAGATATACACGAAAATTACCATAACCTAAAGGCTCAAGCTCTACATGTGGAATTGCTGATAGAATGCGAGAAAATGTTCTGTATATATAAAAGCTTTTACCAAAATGCACATTACGTTTCTTCAACTCTTCACGAAGCTCTCCAATTGAGATTCCTTTAGGATGTGATCTCAATATACACCAAGTCTGCCTTACAACTGTTTTTGGAACAGCATGTAAATCTAAGGAAGGTTCATATATATTGACTTTTGGTGAAGATGAAGAATGCTCAACAGCTGAGAACGGTTTTTCAACAATCACCTTATAATTTCCATACCAAGAACCAAGCAAACCATCAGGAGGATGGTTAAAATGTTTTCCAGAAAGATATTTCCCCTTTACTAATGCAGACCATTGCCATAATATAGTTGCTGCACTGCAGAGGATATGACAAGCATCCCATGGACAAGCAAGCAATATATTGTAATTATACATTCTTAATCGGTGTAATATTCCAGCAAAGTCTCGATCACCAGATATCAGAAAGAGATGTGCAGGCGGAGGGTTTTGAGAAACCCAATCCATAAGATCGACGAGAAGAAATCTATCGGCATTGTTCTTTCCACCTAAATAAAAAGAAAAACTTGAAATGATTTACTAATTGACGAAACCAGAAGAATGGGAATCATGTCTAGTGTAGGGTTTTAGAAGGAAGACACAATGTGAGGTGTGAATCGATTAAAAATAATTTTTAGATTAGATAAGTTGACAAAAGAGGTATAAAAGGAGAAAGAATAAGAAACCGGGAATGTGGGTGAAATGAATGCCGGTGTGAGCAAGTGACTGCTGATTGGCTTTGGAGAGCTGCAGAACATCACCGAAAGCGTTGATTCGAAGAGGGCCCTTAATCCCATTCGCTCTCACAGCCTTCGTGATTGCCGGGGCCACATCCAACGCATCACTCCCCGCCGGCACGCCGCAGTTCTCAAAATCCCACCACACTGACACCTTCACGTTTCGGGAATCCTGCCACTCATGATCACCGCAGCTGCTGCTACTGCTGCAGCAGTAGCAGGATGATGAAAACTCACGCGCCTCAAGCCCCACGCCAAGCGCGTATAACTGCTTCGTTCGGAGACGGAGGAGGAGTCTCATCTATGTGCCACCTTCTACCTGTAAAGGAAAGGTTTAGGACTTGCCAAGCTAAAAACCCTACATTTTCTGTTACATCCGCTACTGTCCTAGTCCAAATATTTTTGTTTTTCAGTTCAACTTGAACAACACTTGTTTGTTTTTTTCTTATTACAAGTTAGACAAAAATTATCTCTAAATCAAACAGATAAAAGATTACACATAGCGATTTGTTTTGTTTTTGGATCAGCACATGTTAAGAAGTATGGTACTACTTTCTTCTTATTCAATTATTTAATTTATTAACTTTAACATTAACATTAAAAAAATAATTAATTTAATTGAAAATAATAAATTTATCTTACATTTATTTATTTTTTAAAAAATATTATTATTATTAATTATCTTTTCTTTCTTTTAAATATATATAAATATATTTTTTTATTTAATAAAAAATATTTTAATTTAAAAATAACTAATACATGAAGTCCAATAAAATAAAATAAAATTTAATCCAATTAAATTTGATTTAGATTATATTTGTCAAAAAAAAAATTCAATTAACAAAACTTGATCTCGAACTAAATCCATTAGCCTTGAGTAGGATAAAATCGAATCATTCAATATTTACTTTTAAAATTTATTTTGAAAAATAAAGTATTTTAGAAATAAAGTTACATATCAACATATATTATAATTTTTTTTATGAAATTATATTAATATTTAAGCAAATATATTCATTTAAATTGAGATGATTGGCTAACGCATGTAATACCAAGTTATTAATTCATTAGTTCAAATTTTACTTTTAAACTTATTAGTATTTTCCCCTTGTCATATTACTTAATGAACTTTTTTTTTATAACACTTTCAAAACTATTTTAAAAAATCTAAATATAAAATAAAAAGTTAACTTTTAATTAATATGTAAATATAAAATTAATTAAAATATTTAATCTTAAGTCTTAAATATTTAATATATATTTAACTATACCTGAACAATATTTTTAAATATTATGAAAATTAATTATTTTAAAATCATTCAATATCATGAAATTAAAATTTGTTAGAATTAATTGATTTAGCAATTTTTTACTGCATCAGAATAAAAAAAAAAGAACGACGAAGATGTAAAACCGTGTGTGAGAGAGAGACATACACAATATATTTATTTAATATATAAATACTTTAAATGCATATTGAATATTTAAAATTCAAAAATTATTTTTTTTCTTTTAGAGTACAACTTACGTCCAGTTGGAAACAATTCTCTTTGTAAAATTAAATATAGGAAACGGCTTTTAAGTTGTTAAAATGTATTTTTTATATTTTATTTTCATTACGTGCTTGTTCTCACTTTGATTCTATTTTAAAAAAAAAACTGTATAAAATAATAAAAACAACTTTTGAAAATACAAATTAAATTAAAAATAAACTAACATTTTTAAAATTAATAAAAAATAAAAATAGAAAATATTTTCTTAACCACATATTGTCTTTTATAACAAAATATTTACTATAGCATGACCAAGAATGGTATTTGGACAATTTACTTGTGTCATAAGTTAAAATAAATTCTTACAAAGATACCATAAGAAAAAAATATATGAGATGGAAACTAAAATTTGATAAGTCAGCTAATCAAATTAGAAGTATTTATAAGTTTAATTAATTTTAACTAACTTATACATATAAATAATAATAATAATTAAAATGTTAATATATATTTAAATTCATTATTACTGTTATTAGGCAAAGTAATAATAATTATTATTATAATAATAATTTATGTTAAAACTTAATTCAATGTTAAAATTTTAAGAATTCAAAAAAATAAATTAAAATTGTGTAATAATTTTAGTTTAATAACTCTTTAAACTAGAAGTTTTATTTTATTATTATAAAAGATAAAGTGTACAACATATTTTTAAGAAGCTACTTCAATTAATCTTTTTTTTTCAAAAGCTATTTTTCTCCCTTTTTCTTATATAAGAATTAAGATTATTCATTTTTTTTAGAACTTCTCTCCAAATATGTTTGACTTGTGTTGTTTTTTTAAGAACTAAAATTGATTTAAAAAGCAAATATCATCAAATTCACATTAGAAAGAGAGATAAATGAAAATGATGTTTAAAATTAAATTTGGATTATATGAATAGTTAGTAATTCTGTTTGGATTAACAAATGCACCTAGCACGTTTATGCAATTAATAAATCATGTTTTGTGATGCTTCATAAGTCACTTTGTGGTGGTTTATTTTGACAATATTCTTGTTTATGGTTTAACTTTTAAGGGTCACCTTAATCATGCAAGGAACATTTTGAATGTGTTAAGGAATGAAAAATCACATGCAAACAAGGAAAAATGTATTTTTTGTGTTGATCATGTAGTTTTTCTTGATTTTGTAATAAGTGCTAAAGGAGTACATATGAATGAAGAAAAGATAAAAAACAAATAAAAATTGATTAAAGCCACAAAACATGAGTGATGTGAAGAGTGTCCATGTTTTGGCTAGTTTCTATAGATGTTTTGTCAAAAAATTTAGCATTATGGTTTCTCCTTTTAAATGAACTTGTCAAGAAAAATGTGATTTTTAAATAAGGAGAAGAACAAAAACAAAAGCTTTTGAAACTTTAAAAGAAAGATTAATCAAAGCACCTATTCTTGCATTGTCAAATTTTTCAAATTTTTTTGAACTTGAATGTGATGCTTCAAATGTTGGGATAGGGGCTATGTTGTTGCAATAAGGTCACACTATGGCTTATTTCAATGAGAAATTAAAGAATATTTCTTTGAATTATTCTACTTATGATAAAGAATTTTATGCTCTTATTAGGACTTTGCAAATCTGACAACATTATCTCTTATCTAAGAAATCTGTGATACATATTGATCATGAATCTCTTAAGTATTTGAGAGGTCAAGGCAAACTTAATAAAAGTTATGTCAAATGGGTAAAGTACCTAGAACAATTTTCTTATGTAATTAAACACGAGCAAGGAAAAGCAAATATTGTGACAAATGTCTTGTCAAGGAAGTACGCCTTCATTTTTATGATGGAATCGAAGTTGTTTAGATTTAGTCATATAAAGGAATTTTATCCAAATGATCATGACTCCTCTAAGACTTTGAATTGTGTGAAAAGAGTGCTTACGTAGAGTTCTTTAGGCAAGACAAATTTTTGTTTAAAGAAAAAAGGTTATGTTTGCCTCAAAGTTCTTTAAGAGAGTGCATGATTAGAAAACTCATGAAAGGGTCTTATGGAACATTTTGAAGTGGATAAAACTATACATGTGTTACAAGAACATTTTTATTGGTCTAAGATGAAACATGATGCGATAACACTTTGTAAGAAATGTGTTGTTTGTCACAAGGCTAAATCAAAATTAATGCATCATGGTTTATACACTCCTTTGGTCATTTCTTCTTCTCCTTAAACTGATCTTTTTATGGATTTTGTATTCGATTTGCCTCGATCCAAGAGGGAAAAAGACTTCATATATGTTGTGGTTGACAAGTTTTCAAAAATGACTCATTTTATACATCGTTAAAAACATGATGATGCATGTCATGGAATTGATATCTTCTTTAGGGAAGTAGTGACACTTCATGGTGTGCCGCCAAAAACTATTGTGTCTAATAGGAATAACAAGTTCCTTAGTCATTTTAGGAGAACGTTGGGAAAAATTGGGTACCAAATTACTCTTTTCTACCACATCTCATCTTTAGACTGATGACAAACTGAGGTGATCAATAGGACTTTTAGTCAACTTCTCATATGCATGGTAAATGTAATTTAAAATATTGTGAAGATTGTTTACTTAATATTAAGTTTGCTTATAATAGAGTGGCAAATTCCACTACATCTTATTTTCCATTTGAGGTTTGTATGATTTTAATCCTCTAACCTCGATTTATTCTTTTTACCGAACATCTCTTCTATGATTAATTATAATGTTCTTGCTAAAGCTAACTTTGTTCAAAGCTTATATAAAAAAGTCAAAGCTTAGATTGAAAAGAAGATAGAGCAATATGTGAAGCAAGCCAACAAAGGAAGGAAGCAAATGATTTTTTAACCTAGTGACATGGTCTAGCTTCATTTGAGAAACGATAGATTTCATTCTCAAATAAAGTCAAAGCTCCAATCTAGAGCAACGATCCTTTTCAAATTCTTCAAAGAATCAATAATAATGCTTATAGAGTTGAATTGCTTCTTAAATATGGAATTAATAATAGTTGTAATGTCACTAATTTGTCTACTTGTTTTGCATATGGACTTAAGTTAGATTCAAGATTGAATCTTCTTCAAGGAGAGAATGATATAAGGCTATCCAAGAAGAAAAAAAATCTTGAGGACTTGAAGCTTAAAGTCTCTTGACAAGGTCATAAAGAGACTCGTAGAAAAAAATCTTAAGTTTTTTCTAGACCAATTTAGGTCCAAGTCTATAGGACTTTCCTTTGGACTTAACTTGGGTCCAAGTCTATAAGACATTCCTTTGGACTCAACTTGGGTCGAAGTCCATATTGCTTGTACATTGAGTGATACAACTTAAAAGTTTAACTAAGCAATATAGGTTTATTTGAACCTTGTATTTGGGCCAAGTAGTGCAGGTTGTTGGACCTTATATTTGAACCAAGTAGCATAGGAATTAAATTTGTATTTGGGCTTTAGTGTTAGGCTTGTTGTGGTGCCAATTAGTTTTGGTCTTGAGCTTCTATTTTCGACACCACTCTATAGACTTTAGACTTAGTCTAGTTTGTTTGGTAGACCTAGTATACATAGACCAAAAAGTCAAATATAATCAACTTTTGATTATTAATTAAATTTGAATTTTCTTTCACTTATAAGAGTTAGCTAAATTATCTCGAACTTCTAGAGAAGCATTCTTGTTTCTTATTAACAAAATACACTTTTTGTGACAGAGTTTCATCAATTTATTTGAAAATTGAAGTAAAAGAATTTTTATCAAGAAATACATCATCTCATCAAATTGGTACATAAAAAATTAATCTTTTTTTGGTGTGGAAAAGAAATTAATCTTCTTTGACATAAGAACTGGCCAGAAGAAATAGATACAAACACGTTTGATTATAATTTGTAAACATAGTGGTGCATTGTGTCTTTTTTTCTTGAAAAGAAACTGACTTACATTTAAAAAGTAACTATCTATTACTTTTCCATTTACATGCTAAAGAATTTACACCTATAGAAAACCAAACACAAGCAGTATCAAAGACCAACTTGACAATAAATATAACTGCTCTCTAGTGCACTAAAGTGAGCAGTACACTTCACAAAGTAAACTGTAAAATTATAATTTCAAATTAAAACATAATAAGACAAAAATATATATTTTATCACATTTTCAATTGGTAATTTTTCATTCAATCAATGATGATTATAACTCTACGTTTTAAAAAGTGCATTTTACAAAAGAGTAACCAAATCCCCCGAAAAGGCATCCCCTATGCCAACCTCACATTATTATTCAAGTTGCGCACGTTTAATTAGTGCAGCATCCCATTAGATGTTAATTTCTATATAATATAAAAACTTAAAAGTGAAACGAGATTTGTTAGACTACAAACAATAGAAATAAAATTAACAATGGTTGCAAATAATACTTTAACTAAAAAAAGAGTAAGAATTCTGAGTGATCCTAAATTCCTTACCTGGTGAAATAGAAGCTGCAGTAGCCGTTGAACAGGAAAAGGAGGGAGGAAATAAGAGGATATAAGCCCTTAAATTAAATGATTTGAGTAAATACTGTATCGTACGGCTCATGCTCCTTTAAAAGTCTTATGAGCCATTGCCATAGCCAAGAGTCCAAGACAGCACGTAAAACACCAAAACTCAATTTTTTCAGTAGTTATAGCATAAACTACTAGGAAATGTTTAAACAGAAAGAATTTCCATAACTGCAACTAGGAACCATCTGCATCATCCTCAGTTGAAATGTTGGTATCACGGTCACCTAAAACTGCAATTCATTGATATAAAAAAACCATATCACCATCTAGTTCTATAGTTCCTATCTTGTGTAATCTTGAATGATGAGAATCCCAAATTAATGTAATTCTAGGATACTAGGACCCAGGTCTAGTTCACACCAGGAACTCCTCAGTTTTACATTTTTGACCCATCTTCTTTCTTGAAGCCATTTAATACCCCATCAACCAGTTTGGCTTTGTCTATGAGTCCTGGGTCAGCAGTGAGCTAATAGTTCTTTTGAGATCGTTTCTGGTAATTCCCTACAGGAATTTTGGAAAGGGTACCCGGTGTAGACTCAGTGGATGAATTTAAATTTTAGCCAAAGTATTACTGAAGTGGCCAACATTGTCTGACGACTTCTTGACACTATTCTTTCCTTCCATGTGGTTGTGCCATGAATCCAGAGCTTGCCAAAGAGAACTGTCTTGCTCATTACATTTTGGCTTTCCTTGCTTTTCAGGTTGAGTTAAATAAGAGCAATCTCTTTCAGATTCAGAAGAATCATAATAAGCAGGAAGCTTTGGTGTATCGAGTTCTTTGGCTTTCTGACTTAATTTTGAGTCCATATTACTCTGGATGGAACCTGATTCCTCCCATGGAGATTCCATGTTTTCATCTTTGGGGGCTGAATCAGATAATTCACTGTCTGAGTTCAAGATTGCATGAGCATGACTGGCATTGGTTACTTGAGTTTTGAGGATAAAAGGTTCTCCATCAGAAGCACTAACAGCGGGAACAGAAGGAAAAAAATAAGTGGACTCTACTTTAACTTCCGGCATCATCTGTATCAAGGATGCCAACTTTGGGTATCCAAGCTTCTGAAAATCAAGATTATAGCCATACCTATCAATAAACAATCTTGGAAAAGAACAGATTTGATATCCCTCTGAATGTTCCCTCAATATCTCACTTACAAGTTTCTGACAATCTTCTAGTATATCATTTCTAGACTTCTCCGTATATTTCATCTTAGTAGCAGTCACAGAAACTCTAGTGTGAGAAACACTTTGATTTTGTTTCTCCACATCATGTTCAAATGATTTTTGCAAATTGGACTGTGGTGCTCTCCTCAGAAAGAGAGAGCTCAAGCCATTTGCACCATGGGATTGGCCCATCAATGAATTCTTCTGAACTGGTTGAGTTATCCTAAAAGGAAATGTTTGGGAGAGGCTTTCCTCCAGCCACTTTTTCTCTGATAATAACAATTCCACCAATTGAAGGATATCTTTTTGAGTGAGAGATCTAAGAACCAGGGGTCCATCCTTTTGTAATTTGTGTGCCATATCCTCCCTGATACAAATAACATGTAGCAGAATGTAATCAAGTAACTCTTTAAACAAATGGCTACATAAAAATCATGAAATATCAAAATGGTCACAACTTTCAACAGAAACCTTATGATATAATTAATTAGTTGCATTATTTTCCATTCTTTCGTATTTGAGGCTCAGACTAGAACAAGGACAGAATGAACACATGGAGGTAAAAGTCCGTTATTATCCGTAGCAAAAGGGTGCATTTTTAAAAGATTTGTACAGAACTAGTGTGCACACTAACCTGTTTTTTGATTGGGAAATAATAAGTGATCCTTTTAGCCTGAAAACAAAAGATTCCATGTCATCCCAAAATGAACTGCTAGAAAACAACTCAGGTTTTCCAGAACATATAACATTCTGGTTCAGTTCTGATAACTTGGGTTCAAATAACATAGAATCCTCCAAGTGACTAACCACATTGTTCTGATGGGCAGCCAAATCAACAGACTTTGCATTGCTCTCATTAATCTTAACAGCAGATGTTATTGATTGTACATCATTGCTCTCAAAAGTTTCAGGGGATTCTGAGGGGACCATACCTACACAAAATTTACCATCATCTAAAGGCTGGAGCTGTACGTGTGGTATTGATGATAGGAAGTGAGAAAATGTTCTATATCCATAAAAGCTTTTATTCAAACACACATTACATTTTGTCAACTCTGCACAGAGATCTGTAATTGAGATTCCTTTTGGATGTGATCTCAATATATGGCTAATCTGTCTTATAACTGATTTTCGAACTGTATCTAACTTTAAATCCAAGGAAGATTCATATATCTCCACTTTCTGACTTAATTTTGATTCCAGATCGCACTGGTTGGGATTCTTGACAGAAACAGAACCTAATTCCTCACATGGAGATTCCATGATATCATCTTTTGGCACTGCATCAGATAGTTCATTATCTGAGTTCAAGACTGCGTGACTAACATTGGTTATTTGAGTTTTGAGGAGAGAAGTTTCCCCATCAAAAGCACTAACAGCAGGAACAGATGGAAAAATATGAGTGGACTCCAATTTAACTCCAAGCATTACCTGTAGTAAGGATGACAACTTTTGATGACCAAGATTCTGTATATCAAGATGATAACCATACCTACCAACAAATATTCGTTGGAAAGAACAGATATTATATCCCTCTGGGTGGCCCCTCAATATCTCATTCACAAGTTTCTGCAAGTCTTCTAATATATCATTTCTAGACCTCTCAGAATATTTCATTTCAGAGGCAGTTGTGGAAACTCTATTATGAGGAATACTCTGATTTTGTTTTTCCACGTCATGTTCAAATGAATTTGGCAACTTGGGCTGTGATGCTCTGCTCATAAAGACAGATCTCAAGCCATTTGCACCATGAGAGGGGATCTCCACCAACCACTTTTTCTCTGCTATTAACAATTCCACCAATTGAATGATATTTTTTTGAGTAAGAGATCTAAGAAACAGGGGTCCATTATTTTGTAATTCATTTGCCATATCCTCCCTGATACAAGTAACATGTTGCAGAATGTTAAAAGTTACACTTTCAACAAGCACATCTACATAATGAACATCAATTCATAATAAAATATCAAAAAGGTCACACAATTTTCGGCAGAGATTTTATTGTATAATTAATTTGCTATATTGTTTTCCTTTCTTTGGAAGTTATGGTTTAGGACAAGGAAAAAATAGAGGTCAAAAGTTAGGTATTATCCAATATCCATAGCAAAAAATGATTTTTTTTTAAGATCTGTACAAAGCTATCATGCACTAACCTGTTTTTTGACTGGGAAACAAGAAGTGAGCCTTTCAGCGAGAAAATAAAAGATTCCAAGTCATTCCAAAAGGAACCACTAGAAAACAACTCAGGCTTTCCAGAATGAATAAAATTCTGGTCCAACTCTGATAACTTGGGTTCTTCAAAATGTCTAACAGTCTGTTCCACTTCAGATAACTTAAAATCCTCCAAGTGACTAACCACCTTGTTCTGATGAGCAGCCAAATCATCAGACTTGGCATTGTTTTTCCTAAATGGCCACCAACTACTAATCCAGCTAAAGAATGTTGGCTTTTTAGTATAAGTTTCAGCAATTCCACTGAGTCTTTTGTCAACCAGAGAATCATCAACTATTGAAGAATATAGGCTGCAACAAGCTTCACCAGCCTCCTTTCTAGTTGAACTCTCATATTTGTTCTTTGCTTTAAAATTTCCCAATTCATAATTTGCAACACCATTGTCTTCCATTGTTGTGTGATCATTTCCAGCATAGTGATTCCCTGAAGTGGTATGTTTTTCTACAATTTTGTGACTTGCATCCTCAGATTTAACATTGTCATTGTCAGATGACTTTTTAGATCTAGTTTTTAAGGAACTTCTCTTAGTTTTGGAAAATTCGTTTTCCTTGGATGGCTGTTGAATAACAGGTAGTTGTGCATTAGCCACATCCACATCCTTCTCACTAGCCACAGAAGATTTCTGCAACTCATTCTGGGGCTGAAATTCATGTCTTTCAACCACCAAATGAAATGATGATTTACCATCCACACATTCCCCAATGATTTTGCCTTGGGGAGGGACTGGTTGGAATGGTGTTGAATCATCATCCATACTCCTTGCATGGACTGTGGCAATTGAGGGAGTCTCATCTGCATATCCCCTCTCCCCATTCTTAGCAGCAGATGATGTTGATGGGACAGCATTGTTGTCAAAAGGTTCAGGGGACTCTGAGGGGACCAAACATGCATAAAAATTACTGTTCCCTAAAGGCTGGAGCTGTATGTGTGGGATTGATAATAGGAAGCGTGAAATGCTTTGAAATCCATATAAACTTTTATCCAAATGCACATCACATTTTGCCAACTCTGCATGAAGATCTGTAATGGTGATCCCTTTTGGATGTGAACTCAATATATGCTTAACCCTCAGTACAACTGACTTTGGAACTGCACCTAACTTTAAGTCTAAGGAAGGTTCATAGATCTCCACATTTTGTAAAGATGTAGAGTGCTCAGCAGCTGGGACGGGATTTTCAAGTGGCACCTGAAAATTTCCATACCAAGAACCACATGGACCATCAGGAGGATGGTTGAAATGTTTTCCAATAAGATTTTCGCCCTTGAGCAATGAATGCCATTGCCACATTATGGTTGCAGCACTAGAGAGAACACCAGGAGCCCTCTTTGGGCCAGCAAGCAAGATATTGTAATTATTCATTCTTAATCGGTGTAATATGCAAGCAAACTCTCTATCATCAGATATCAGAAAGAGATGTGCAGGTGGAGGATTTTGGGATGCCCAAAACATGATATCAACAAGAAGGTTGATACTACTCTTATAACCTGTAACAAATTACTTAAACTATTATGATTCAAAAAGCTAGAAAGTAGATGAATGAACCATAGCAGAAAGCCCTAAAGCTATATGGAGCATAAATACTAGTTCATGAACTGTAAAACATTTACAATGATTTACTAGCTAACTGCACATCCATTTCAAGATTATGAATTGATGAATTTTTACTGGACTAACAAGAATCAAGCCCTGCAACAAACAAAAGACACTTCACTTGAAACTGCAACCAGATGAACTTACGTAACAGACACACAACAGAAGACAATAGCTTTGATCTTACTCCTAGCCAAACACATTTAGAAAACTAATTTTATTCATTACCTTTCAAATCACAACTTATCTCTAACCTTTAATGGGAACTAAACCCTAAAAATGAAAAAATAAGGGCCTCTTTGATAACTCCCTTCTCACTTTTTCATTTCAAATACCATTTTCTAAAACAATTCCACCTTACTCAATAATCAATTTCTCATCCAAAATCTATTAAGTTCTGAAAATTGTTTTCAAAACCAATGGTTTAAAAACTTTATTTAGTTGCATTTAAAAACGAAAAACAGTATTTAAAAATAGAAACCAAACACTCCCTAAGTACCTCACTGATAAACTTTCTCTGATTATTCATAAAATAAAAAATAAAAAAAACTTTAACATACAAAAAGAAGAAATTAAATCATACTTTACGCGGTCTATTGTCTAAGCTTTGACTCCAACAAACTTTAGCGAGCCAATAGGAAAAAAAAAATTAATGCGAGACGCGACAACATATGGTCTTAAAATTAAAAAAACGGAAAATGACTCGTCCAAATTTGAATGGAACCATGAAGAGCAGATAAAAGGAGAAAGGGAAGAAGAAAACCGTCAGGAATGTGGATGAATTGAATGCCGGTGGAAGCAAGTGCTTCCCGGATGGGCTTGGAGAGAAGCTGAACATTGCCGAAAGCGGTGATACGAAGAGGACCTTTAATCCCATTGGCCCTCACAGCCTGCGCGATTGCGGGGGCAACCTTCCAAGTGTCCACGTCATCTGGCACGGCGCAGTTCTTGAAATCCCACCACACCGAAACCCTCACGTCTCGGGATTCATCAGGAGAAGGAGAATAAGATGACAACTCGCACGCTTGAAGCCGAAACACAAGCGTGCGAGCTGGAGAACGTGACAAATGCAAGAGGTGGTTTCGGAGAATGGCCCTCATCGATTGGAATAGAATGAGAATGAGAATGAGAATGAGAACGGAAAGGGTCCAAGTTGCAGTTACTCCATCTGTGTTTTTCTGCCAGCATACACGGACCAAGAGGGTTTTAGGATTCCGCACCTGAAGAGATTAATCAAACTAAAACCCTTGCATTTTGGCTTTAGTTACAACTCCTAATTTACTAACTAAACCCATTTCTCTTTTTTTTTTAAAAAAAAAAAAATTAATCAGTGGGTAAAGAACTAAGAGAAGCGTGTTTTTTAATTAATACCCTTAACACTTGTCTAAAATAGATAGTAGAATTTCATCGTAACTTTATTCCTTACTTTGTGAATTAATATTATGCATTCTTCATATATATCAATATGGTGTGCATATTTTATCTATCCTATATTGTGTACTGGAATATCATTGTGTTTTTCTCAATAACTCATTGCAACAATTATTGTCACTTTTAATGTTATGACAAATTACTTTTTGGGATAGAATATGTCTATAGAAAAAAAAAAAAATTCTTTCTTCTTCACAAGCAATAATGTTTAATTTAACTTTATGCATGGCTTGTGCCGTTAAAAAAAAAGAATACCAAATTAAAAAATAATGTTTTCATAACAAAGAAATTTCAACAAATAAAAGAATTGAAACAAAAATGAACCACATTTTCAAAAAAAGAATAAAAGACATTTTCGAGGAATAAATAAATTAAAATAAAAACAACCCTTATTTAATACAAATATTTATCGTTATAATTAGTTATTGATATACTTTGATGTAAAGCTTCATCCTAAGTGATGATCTTATTTACCTTAGTAATTAATACTCTTTCATATCGAGCTTTTATCCCTAAATGTGATGCAAATATTTAACCACGTGTTATTTAAATGGTAATATGCTTTTATATAAAGTTTTCATCCATATGTGATATATATATATATTTATGATTAAGAGTAACTAGAACCCCAACAAAAAACTTTTATTAAAATCTACAAGAAAAATACACAGAGGCTAAATCATTCATAATAACATTCGAAATAAAGGATGAAAATGAAGAAAAACCTCTAGAAAAGACATCAATGATAAGACCAATTATTGTATTCTATTCATCACACCTGACACCACCAGTAGCTGCATAACCACTCATAGACACTGCAGCATCACAATTCAATTTGAACTTCCCAGGTGGATGTGGAATCCAACTTATATGACTAGAAGCAACATGATTTTTATTGATGCCCTGAACCTTTTCCCCCACTTTCAAGCTTTGGATATCGTTCAGTATCATGTTGGTAATATTTTGAACAATATCTTCCACTGTTACAATTTTTTAAGAAAAGACAGACTCGTTTCTCTATATTCACAAGCACAGTAACGAGATCCCAAAATGTGATATTCAAAAATTATTGTTACTTCCAAACATGTTAACTAAGTTCTTAGTTAACCAACTCCAACAATCTTGATCGTAGAAATTATCAGTTAATGAACTAATTGATAATAAACTCCACACATGATATTAACGTGATTTTGCATAAGTTTTCTTTCAATGCAAGTGTGATATAATATTTATCCCTTTAATTTCAAAATTAATATGTTTTAATGTAAAATTTATACCATGAGCAAAGTGAATATTTATTCATATAATTTATATATTAATTAATGTAATGTAAAGTTTTAGTCACTATGTGATGCAAATATTTCTTCGTATAAATATTTAATTAGAGTGACTAAGTTAGATCGACTTATATAAATGAAAAGACAAAAAGAAAGGACAAAAGTTTATTATAACTAAGTATAAAGTGATTTTATATTTTTAATCAAATATATGTTTTTTATTAAATTATTTTTACTTTTATTTCTTTAGCCTTTCATTCATCCAAATAATTTATCTGTTTAATAATTCAAAATTTTTATTTCATATACTTTATTCACATTTAAAAGTTTAATATTTATTTATTTATTAACCAAAAGCTCTTCTCATGATTTTAGAACCATTCCTTCTAAGACACTTTTAAATAAAAAAAATATAAGCAATACAAAAATGTTTGCTTTTCAACTTCTTACTATTCATATTTAGGTTATGTATTTTTTTACGAGTATTTTAGTTTAAACTTCATAATTTGATATATATATTTATTAATTCATTCTAGAAGTATTATTAATTTAAAATACCTTATACACAGGTAAAATATTCAAAATAAAAATTGAATTATAATAAATTATTAATTTACCCAATTATTAAATATTGTAAAATTACTAAAGCACCCACCTACATTAAAAATCATATTAATCTTTTATTACTTAAAATAATATACATTAAGTTAAAAAAATCTCCAAAATTTAAAAGAATATTTTTATAACTATAAATGCATTAAGTTAGTCTCAATAGGTTAAAATAAAATTAAAAAAAAAAACTAATCAATATAATTTCAATTATTATTTATTTATAATTAATAAACATA
>JAMLFT010004242.1:0-20050 GCA_026544285.1 Pachyrhizus erosus | reverse complement strand
ATATAATTTTATTATTTAAAATATGTATTTATTATGAATTTTAATTATAATATAAGTTATATATATTTGAAATTGATTTTTATTATATGTTTTAGTTAAATGAAATAAATATTCATATTTATTTTCTACAATACACAAGTAAAAATCCTAATAATACTAGTAATTCATACATAGGATATATAATTTTTATTTTATATTATGTGATGAATTTTAATTACAAAATATTTTTTAGTAAATAATTAAATATACAGTAAACTTAAAAAACATATTATACAGTATTAATTTGTTAAAAAGGCCCGTGTACGGCAGTTTTCATTTTAAAATTTAAATTTAGGCATGTTAAATGGAGCCAGAAACTAGTACGAATCATTAATCATTAATCATTAAAAAGAAATTTTTTTAAAAAGATATAATAAACGCGAATTGACGATCGTACCCCTAAGCAGCCCAAAATATCTCCTCACCAACTTCGCGTGGAGCGCGTTGCTCATAGTCCCGTGGCATCTTGGTAAAATCCCAAACACCAGCAAGGGTAAAACAGTCCTCCCACTCACCCACCGCCACGTGGCAAGAAATTCCCAAAACACAGTGCACAGTGCTGACGCTCCAAAAGAACCCGCCTCATCTTCAAAACACACACACAAAGGAAACACAAGGGATTCGGAGGCGCTCGCTAGAGCCAATGGTTTCGCTGCACACGGATTGCTGATGTGGCTGAAGATCGTGCGTAAACCCAAAACTTAAATTGTTTCGCGATTCGATTTTTAATTGCGTTTTCTCTACACTGCCCCTCTACGCAACCCTTCTTATCCCCTCCCTCTCGCGCCCAAACCTCACAACCCAGCACAACACAACACAACACAACGCGCTCTCTGTTTTCCTCTCTGCAAAACCCTCACACCGAGTCTTCGCGTTTTCGCCGATTCTCGCCATGCCGAAAGCCAAAGCTGACGCCAAAGCCGCCGATAACCGGTATCGTGTTTTTATCCACTCACGTTTTCCTCAGAATCTATTACTTTAATTGTTATAATTTTTATTTTTATTTTTATTATTATTATTTTTTTTGCGGTGTTTGAGATCTGGTATTATCCGATCTGCCGTTCGCTGTTTTGCCTTCTTCGATTTTGCTTTCCTCTGAATCTGCTGTCTTAATTATTGCTCTAAGCGGTTTTTGGGATCTGGCTTGTCCGATCTTTCATTCGCCGTTTTGTGTTCTGCGGTTTTGTTTTGTTGCGGTCGTTTGATTTTACTTTGCGATGTGTCGTTTAGGTTGAAGCGCAAGGGCGCTGGTGCCGGAAGGAAACAAACGAAGAAAGCTGCTAAGGATCCTAACAAGCCTAAGAGACCTCCAAGTGCTTTTTTTGTTTTCATGTACGAATTTCTATTTTGTTTTTTTTTTCTATTGAATCTGTTTTTGTTTTAATTTTTCTTTTTTTTTAGTTTTGGTGGTTGAAAATTTGTAATTGCTTTTAGGTCTGAGTTCAGAGAACTGTACAAGAAGGAACACCCTAACAACAAATCTGTCGCCGTTGTGAGTGATTTTGCTTTTCCCTTACTGGGTGATTTTTCGACGCTGTTTTTCTTTTATTCTAATTAGCATTTGGAAAATGTTTTAGGTCGGTAAAGCTGGAGGTGACAAGTGGAAATCGATGTCTGATGCTGTGAGTATTGTTTTGGTGAAAGTTATTGTATCTATTTTTTTTTTTGTATGTATGATTTTGTGCAATTTAATGATCGTATATGAATTTTTTTGTAACCTAATTTTCGTTAATTTAATATTTCAGGAGAAAGCCCCCTTTGTTGCTAGGGCTGAGAAGAAAAAGGAAGAATACGACAAGAGTATTTTGGCCTACAACAAGAAATTGGTGAACATCTTTTACCCTATATGCCTTTTATTTGCGCACTATTTTGTATAATAGAATAAAAAAATACTCAACTTGTTTTTCGTGTTTTAGGAGGGAAAGAACTCGGAGGAAGATGAGTCTGACAAGTCAAAGTCTGAAGTCAATGATGAGGAGGAAGATGAGGTATAAGTTAATCTAGTCAGTTGTTCTGATTTGTGCTTTTGTTCAACTAATTGTTTAATTGATGTGTTTTGTTTGTTTTTCTTCTGTAGGAGGATGAGGACGATGATGAGTGAAGTTGGTGATACTTGAAAGCGTGGATGGATGTGGGGAGAATTGTTTTGCATAGTTGGGTTTAGTATTGGATAGGAATGTTTCCCAACCCACATCCCTTTCTGATAATTAGTTTCCTGAATTCTTATTTTGTCTTCATTAGGGTTAGATTAGTGCACAATCGTAATTAGGGTTCAGTATCAAGATCATCCTGTACTTAAAGTCAATGCTATGATACGTTTTCAATTCTATTCTCGAAGAAAATTCACAGCCTCTTCAAATTTATAGTTTGTTGTGGATAATGTGTTTGCCTTTTTGATAATAGCATCGTTCAATGGTTAAGCAGTACAGAAGAATCTAATCTTCAGTTGACTTTTTAAAATTCGTGAGGGTTTTAACATTCGTTTCTCGCGCCTTGATGTCTTGTTTTGACCAGTGCCCCCACCCGTGGGATTCGCGCTTGCACTGAGGTTTTGGCTATCGTTGCAATTTCTAGTTGGGTGTTATGCCCGCAAAGAAAGGTCATCGTTCTTAACAAGTTTTGTTTTAGTTGACTGTTTAATCGTATTTTATCTATGGTTTTGTATTTACGAGCATTGTGCAGTGAACACGTTCATTAACTGGTTGTTTGTGCTGATATTTTAGTCAACGGTGCCTATTGAAATAAGAGAAAATGTGGATGGTTCTCATGAAAATGTAGAGCAACTTGTTGATTAAATCTTATAATGCCTACGGATAATGAACTCGAGGAAGATGTGAATGGTTGTTATATTTTAGTCATTCATTTTCAACTTCTCAGTTTGCCAAAAGAAATTTGAACTTCTCTTTTGCCGCGCGCATAAGGTTAAATTTGATTATGGTGGAAACATAATTATATTATTGTTTTGACTTGACCCCTTTCACTGTTTTTGTTTACTTAATTCTTGGCAGAATCAATGGCAGTGAATTACTTCATGATTCGTGATGGAAGTGACAAACAGGAAGGCAATTGTTCTAAGTTTATTTACAACCACTCAATATCAACCCAAAATTGAAATATTTTAGTCTTTTAGCGTAAAACAAAATATAAATACAAAAAGTAAAGCTTAAGTACACAATAAAAAAATGCATAACGCACAAGGGTTACAAGGCTTTGTAACTTCAGGTCCAATCAATGAATAGGTGCTTCTTAATTTAGTCTATCCTGTTCGGCAGTCCGCAGCACTTGGTTTGCCAATAATGAAAATGATTTTGCTTTATCTTGCATTTCTGTGGTTCGGAGGTTGATACCCTGCCAAATCCGAAAAATGACGTGTATGAATCAAACAAATTTTGCGTTTATATTAGTTGTTGTTTAGGCTAAAAATATACCAACTGTTTATCAATAAACAAGATACCTGCAATTTTTTCATGTTCTCCTGCAACTTGCCTTCTGCCAATTTCGCAGCGCTTGTTTCCTGCGGTGCCAGATTCAAGATTGAAGCATGGTTCCATCACATTCAAGTACAAAAAACATTGCCCCCCACCCCAAAAAAAGAATAAAATAAAAAATAAATGTTAAAATTTTAAATAATTGCAAAATTATATCTAGCCTACAGTATATTCTTTATGAAAATTAAAACATTGACATTTGAAGAAATAAAGTTCCCTGTGAATGATCGTTACTGTGCTGCAATTGTTCTGTCAATTCTTAGCATCAAGTAGATGGTATGCTAATGGAAAGCTCAAATCAGCAGATACTGAATAGTAGATTCAAGATCCTAGATAATAATCAATATTAAACTGAATTCTTTTACACAAATTATCCAGATCAGTCAGTTTTGGTCCTATGTAACATCTTTCACCAGTAAACCGGCAATGATCACTCCATGTTTGTGTAATTTTATATACCGGAATGCAAGTCAAGCATGATACTGAATGCATAATTGGATATACATTTACATTGAAGGAAGAAGAAAACCCATATTTCTTCTTAATTTGATCAATTGCACCAGCTTGCTCATCTTGTTGCTCTTCCTTACTTGATGTTTTCTGGATGTTGCCCTTCATCTCTTTTAGTCTTCCTGCATATTGGATCATTTGGATGTTCAACTAATTTAGCTAGCAGTATTTAGGGTAAGCACTTTGATCATTATCAGCATATTCATGTAGCATGTAAGAGATAAAAGGTTATTGAGAGTTTAAAAGCAGAGTTTCATGCTCCTATTTTACTCATAATAGTTCACTAAATTTTAAAAATGCACTTTTGTTTAGCAGAGTTACTTGGTTGTAGGAAGGTAATGTTAATTTTTCTTTACCATGAATGGAAGCAGCATGAAATATTTTTGATGAAATTTTCTTTAACATGATTTTAGGCATACCCCATGCTTCCAACTATGAAGAAGTCCAGCCACCACTATGTTAAACTTTTACTTTATGCAGGTCAATTGACTAGAGGGTTGGTAGTTTGTGGGAGGTTGTAGGCTCAAGCCTCAGCACTGCCATTGTACTAAATAAATTTAGTTTTTCCTTTATGCAGGAAAGATGCAGTGTCCACATGCAGAAAAAGAGTTAGACAGCTTAGAAGAAAAACTCTGAGAAGACTTGGACACTAAATGCATGGTATTGCATTTTTTTCATTTTTCCATTATGAACATACTGTTCAGTAAGAATCTCATTACCGACAAGTACATTTAGCAGTACCTCTGTTGTTTATGCTGAACAGAGATGACTTAAGCATGAGCTTTTCACTTTGTCACAAATCAAATGATAAAATGAGTCATCATATTCATATAAGCAAATATGATCTTGTTTCGTACTTATTTCATCCCAATCCTCGTAGTTCAAGTATATATCTTTTGACTAAACTCTTGACCAAGAGTAAAATAATTTTCTTACAAAACTAAAGTCACTAACCTTTTAGAGCCTGAAACTTTCCAGTCACAGTCAATTTCTTCTTATTAAGAGCTCCCAATATACTTTGATCTTTGCATTTTTCTTCATGATCATCTAGATCAATGTCATCTGTAGAGGAGAAGCAGAACACCACAAATTAATTATCTCAAACTTATCCATGTGATAGAAAATGCAATATATGCAAAAAATAGATGCTCACTTAAGGCTATGTAATATTGTGTACCAGATATCTAAGGCACTTTCATACCTATGTTTAATTCAAGCTC
Source organism: Pachyrhizus erosus (assembly GCA_026544285.1). Lineage (NCBI taxonomy): Eukaryota > Viridiplantae > Streptophyta > Magnoliopsida > Fabales > Fabaceae > Pachyrhizus > Pachyrhizus erosus. The sequence goes on along the minus strand of JAMLFT010004242.1, from coordinate 14,793 downwards.
ATCTGCATCAACAGTCAGATTATCATTATTATTAGCATCACACGGAAAATTTTCATTTGAAAAGATAGCCGAGAGTTCCTGGATGCTTTCTTTAGTATCTTCTGTTTCCAAGATGGGAGCATGCTTTTCTTTACTGCCAGTAAAATCTTTGATAACAGAGCTGAATATACCCTGAGAAGACAAAAAAAGATCAAACACCTTTTGTCACAAAGATAATTGATATGTAATGTAAGAAGTTATTGAAAACAGCTATTTACCTTTTTCTTTTCTTTATGGATGACTAGGCTAGGGACAAGCTCTTCTTGTGACGGCATAATTTCTTTCCTGTAGATGCAGCTAATAGAGTCCAAAAGCCTAGAAGTCAAGCAACATGTAAAAATAAGGCTACTACTATTCTGGAATATTACAACCACTTTTCATCTTGTGAGAAATATTATGCCAATATCCAAGTATTTCACTGTAGAGGAGCAGGAGATCGATAACAAGATTCACAATGACAATCTCTAGGTAGGGGTGCTCATAATAATCGCTATAGAAAAAATTATCATAATCATAAATAATTGGTTAATTAAAAATATTCTAAAAATTTATAACATGACAAGTGGTGTTATATATCTAAACCTGTTTATATAATTGGCTATAATTAAAATTAGTTATATATCTTAAATTAATTATTGATTTTGATCTTTAAAAATAATTTTAACCTTTAAAATTAATTTTAGTTAAACATAACACAATTATTAATGTGTAAAATTGATTGTAAGAATGTAATAAATATATTTTTTTATTTTTAAAATTAATTATATATCTATAACTATTTTCATAATTAGTTATGATTTGATTATAATAACCACTTGACACATCGGTTATTAAATGGTTATGGATAGGTTATTCAAATAAGTTAAGTATGGAAAATGTTATCTCTAGGTATATTATGTATATAGTTATATACCTGAAAATATTTCTTTGGACCAATAGCGAGACGACAAAAATTTCTTGGTCACCATTGACCTGTAAATGGAAGTTCAACTTATTCAAAATCAAATATCTAAAGAATTTTGTACAAGTGAAAAATATGCTCATACCAAAACAAGATCTCCTTTGGATGAACAGCATATCTGGCTGTCAGAAAATGACTTTGATTTTGGAGGAGAATAACTGAAACCCCTAACTGAAGTCTCCACAATCAGGGATAACTCTGGCAAAGACCTATCATTAAAAATATATGTCTATGTATTATTTGTTATAATAAAAGAGAAAAAAATGAGAGTACTTGACATGCAATTAACAAACTACAAATACTTGAAGTTCGAAGTTTGATCACCCAGCAAAACACATTTCTTGGTTTTTGGATAAATGATAAATTCCAACTAATACAACATGAAATAATTGACCTCATGCTATTTGTTGGACTACTAAACAACCAATTGCTGTTTTCCTTATTCTCCAAGACAAATGGAAGTATTAAAAAAACTTAAAATAAAATTTATGCATTTTGCTTGTTTGACTTGAAAAGCACGCTGGCATCATACCAGCAAATGGTAGGAGATTAACATTACATTACAATGATATATTTTTTTCTTCTTAATATTTGTCACTGAAAAAATATCCTAAAAAATTTGGCATTGAGTCATTATTTTAACAAATGGTAATAAGCTTTTTCGTATGTTCCATACCATCAAAATATGTTCTCATATAAAGTAAAGACTGAGAAAAGCACCACCTTAATTCTACTTTTCCACTAGTGAAAATGAGTACAAGGCCAACATCAAAGTGGCTGTAAAATGTTGATGCCCAGCAACATGAAGCGGAATGAAACTTTTTCTTGTAAAGCACCTTTTTAATCCCCTGGAATAAATCATTGCAAGCATCAGCTAATGTTTTTGTTATTCATGGCTTTCTGATTATGGGAGTAAGGAAATCGTGCATCACCTGAATTGCATGCACTAATGAATAGACATATAAAGCTTTCTCAGAACAAAGCAGAATGTACTGTTGCTTTGCTGTTGCATCCTCACTATGATTCTTTTCGCTAAAATCTAATCCATCTTTTGTAATTGATCTAGTGATCGGTTCACCTTGTCCATCTGTATACCACAATAAAATTGCTGTTACCGTTTTCAATCATTTCCTTCACACAAATCAAAAACAGTATAGAAACTTTGATCCTTAACAGAATTAGCATTTGGATTGCTAATATCAATGACTTTTTGACAATTCGTAGTTGTGCTAACTATGCAAACTCTTACCCAAAACCTGCATAAATAGAGCCTTAGAGGGCTTCTTAGGATGAATAGTTCCCGTGCCCAGTGTGTTTCCAGTTTCTTTATCTAGTGCCAGAACAGATGAATCTTTTGTTCCAACTGCTAAGATGTTTTTGTCAAAACCATGTAAACTGCAGGTTAGGAACTGCAGAGAGATGATAGCAGCAGAAATTTCACTTGCAATATGTTTCTGGTATAACAAAGTTGGGCCATCTATATTAAAAACTGAAACCTGCAGCAAATTGGATCAATAAACATTACTGTATAAAATTATTTAGCAAATGACAACCATAACCTCAAAGCACAAGGAGCACAAAATAGCTAGTTCCACGCAATATCTGATAATCATTTGTCGAAGCTGAAGTAACAGCACATTTAGAAATTATCATTCAAACATATGATCGAGGATAGAATGTAAATCTTAGGCTTGCCGAATATACTAGAAAGTTGTTCGTTATTTGAATATGTAAATCAAAGTAGAAATGCAATATGCTTTTTTTTTTATTATTATGCTAAATGATCCTTGTTATATGTAAATGTGTTGAATAGAAGGTCTGTAGTTCATGTTCAAATGATCCATCGTACTTATAGTGCCCTCCCTCCTAGCTGCATTAGTGCCCAATGGGTTAGTCTGAAAATGATGATTATGGCTGGAGACTAATATATTCATCTACTAGCCTATAAATTGATATTCTATTAATATAACTGCAAAGCTGACGTTTTCTTTAAAAATAAATTTTTTGGAATTTGTACCTCAAATTCATTTCTTTGAATACATGGAATAGCAAGCTGAAAACATATTTCCAAATTTTTTAAGAAAGCTAGAAAATTATCTCACATGTCCTTGATCAGAACCAACAGCAAGATGCATTGAGCTGGGATCTATGTTCATTGAAATAATGGCACCATTACTCTTTACACTTTTCACACTTTGGATTATATGATCAGTCCCCTTCTTTGTACCGCCTGTAAAAAAGGAATGGAAAAGGGAAGTCGGTATTGATTTGTATATGAATCATACTAGCCTTTTGACAACCAAGCAAAAGTTATATGCTATGTGATACCACATACCACTAAGAGACATGAAGCTGTTAGTGACATATGGTTCAGGTTTGAATCTAAAGATGTAAACCTGTAAATAATTTTTGTCAGACGTACAATAAATATTAGAGACGGGTGAGAATGAAGAGAGAGAGAGAGAAGGAAATTATCATATAGAGGAACCTCACCATTCCACTCTGGTCACCAGAAACAAGAAGTGGAGTGTTGCTATCGAAGTATAATGCTGTCAAGGGTATACCACTTGATGAATAGTCATTTTCACTCTGCATTGAGATGGAGGAAACAAATGCCTTTAGTTCACCTACAGCTTGCTTTAGCTTAAAGTTAATAATGTCTTGATGTATAACATACTTGATTAATTAACATCTATTTAGTTATTGGGACTTCTAAGCACATTTAGAAATTTCTTTATCAATCCAATACTTGCTTGAATGTCACATTAACAAAAGGCATTGCCATGATTAGCCAATACAATCATACTTTAATTAGTTAGGCAAATAATTTGACTGATGCTTTACATACATAAAAGCAGCGTCCTTTTGAAATGTGAGAAATATATTCTAAAAGAAGACAAAAAGAGCCTTTTTCTGTGCAGGTAGTTTGTGAGTGTAACAAACTAGAGGTTATTTGTTTCTTTCCACTGAAAGTAGAGAGCTTGAGAGCACAAGACGTGCCTGATAAAAATATTACCTGTTGCTTCAATTGCAGAATTGGAGTGAAAATGGGGCATGAAGCATCCCAGAAGGTTATGGATCCATTGCTGTGTCCAGTTATGTACAAGTTTTGAATTTTCGAAAGTCCAGTAAATTTGGCAGAACTCAGGCTAATCCCATCTTTTTGATTTGTTTCAACAGGAACCAACAGCGGATAATTTTGAATCTGCTGTCTGTAATACTATGTGACAACAAAAGACAAGGGCCAAATCAATACATTTACAAAGAGGTGGACTGCAAACAGAATGAAAATGGTAGAGTAAAATTGTAGTTTCGTAACCCTATTACCTCATCTTCAGAAGTTAACACATTGGGATTGTTGTAGATGAATTTTGCTGTTGTGATGCTTGATTCTGCCAGTGGTAACTTCACAATTACTTCCTTTGGAAGTGAAGGTGTGGACTTAGATTGGCATTGCTGTAGATACTTTTCAATCAAACTATCATCATACAGATATAGATGGCCTGACTTTCCAAGCAAAATGAAAGAATCTTGTTTATGCTTGCTGTGCTCAGTTGAAGTTGATATGATCTCCATGTCAATACAACATTCAGACAGATTAAGTCCAAACTTAATTGTGCGAGATTCTGTATGCTCATTCAGCAACACTACCTGCCTCATATAATCTGATAAGTTAGCATGATCTAACTGCAATCAAGATCAAAAGTATACACAGCGGTGGTGGAAATGATGGGGATACTTGCTTTTACATCTCGTTTAGCTAAATGAGAAAATTTTATAGTGAAAAATAGTATGTGTTAAACTAGCAAATTTTACCTAGCTCAACACAAAGGACACAGTATGCCTTCTGAAAAGTTCACATAGGTAGTGAAAGTGAACTTGAATTCTGGTTTTATTTGTTTTAGAAAAGGACTATCACTTAGGAACATGATATCTCATTATAAAGGGAGATATAGATATAGAAATGTTCAAATAATTTGTCCTAGAACAAGATATTTGTTAAATGATTTGAGCGAAACATTCAAATACCTGCAACAAGTTTGAAGTTGCATAGTCAGAAGCTCCCATAACATATAGTCGACTAGCCTTTCCTCCAGCATAAACCCATTTTATTGATCCTATGGAAATTTTGTCTGACTTATATCCCAAGTTAAGTTTGAGCAAAGGAGTGTTTTGATTACTACATTCAGATGCTGAGCCATTTCCTATATTTAGAGAAGGGATGCTCCAAATAAGGAGTTCTCCATTGTTGTACCCTACAACCACTTTACTTCCAAAAGGACACACCCATGATGCAGAAGTAACTTTTTTGGTTTCTTTATGCAGTGGCTGCAATGTATTTCCACCAGTTCTGAAAATAGATCTACTTTCCCGAATATCCCATAGTATCATTTGGCCATTTCTAAAGATTATGAGAACCCTGCAATGGAACATGTAAGGGAACGAGTTTGAGTTTACAAATAATTGATCATGTAAAACATAGGAACTGAATTCTTTATATAAAGGATCACCTCTTGCTTTCAGCTGCTGGTTGAGGCAGTATATGCGTCACAACGGTATCATCAGACACTTCAGAGTTCCCTAAACACAGATGATTAAGGAACTTGAAATGATAACCGGTATTTAAAGAGAGAAATTAGGGTCTGGGGAAGCAGGTGGATGTTGGACTCTTACAAGAATAACTATAAACTTGCATTCTTACAATACAATTGACAAACAAATGATAACTTGTACTTGTATGGTTTCTATTTTGAGTAATGAGATACAAATTCAAAATATCCATCATATGCTACAAATATATGCCTGTATATAAGAAAGAAACATTTGTATGTTAGCATTTTAGATGATGCAATTGTTCCTCTTGTTGGATCTTTACATTCCAAACAGAACTGAGTCAATGAAATCTTTTTAAAATTTCCTAAATATCATGCCTGGAATTAATATGCACAGGCAATCCCTAACTACGAAGTCTTCCATAGCAGAACCAAATACATGCAAAGAGGACATTTTTCATCCTAAACAGTGCTGATGAGTTTTACTTTTGCTATCGAAGTGCTCACCAATGATCATATTAAGTACCAACAGAACATATAATCATCATTGTGTACTATTTTTTTCAAATCCTAATGTGGTTTACAGATTTACATGTAACTTTTGAAGGAAAAAAGGAGGCTACAATATGTATCTTACCATAGGAAGCTGAGAGAGGTATGGTGTATTTCATCTGAACCAAATGCCATGATGGTTCTTGATCAAGCTTCAAAACTGAAATATTACCATTAGAATGTCCAATGTACCTGCCAACAGAGAAAGATGCTCATATCAGTTTCTTCTTTACCATTATGCAACTTTACTTCCTAGCTTGTTCTTAATGAGACTTACATATAAAGGCTATGTTGAATGACTGCAAAGCAAGTGATTTCTTCTTTAGCAATGTACACATCAGACAACAGTTTCTTGTCTATGTCCCAAACCTAAATGTAAAATTTCTTTAGGATAATAAATTTTCCGAATAAACTAATGTTAAACACGACAATAAAAACATATTGACACATTACACTGAAAAAAAAAAACACAACAACATTGTGAAAGTGGAACAGACTTAAATTCAGAGGCAACACAAAAAAATTACAATTAATTTGAGCAAAGTCCATAGGTAAACTTGCCTCAATATGGTTATGGGAAGTGACATTTATAAGGATGCCTTGGTTCTGGATGAACTGCATGCATTAAATGTCCATTGCATTGTTAGACCATAGACATACTTGATATTCCTAAACAAAGGAACATTTTTCACAAGAGGGAAATTGTCCCATTTGCATGGATAAGGCACATAACCTGTAGAAACTTGCTAGGCAGGGGGTCACTAGATTCAAGCATGGCTTGAGCATTGTCTTTTCCATAGAGTTTAATCTGGCCATCCCTTTTTGTAAAACTCAACAAAATCAGTTTCAAGCATATGAAATAACTTATCCAAAACATCAAACTTGAAATGTTCATATAGCATGTTCCCTCTAAGATTTACACACTTCTAGTCATTTCTCTGTCACTTAGATGTAAAAAAGGAAGGAGTGCAGTACAAAATTGATTAGAAAGTAGCACCTATAAGAGTATATATTCATGATAGTGTAGTTAATCAAAGACTCCAGAAATGGCAATGGCAAGGGGAACATACTTGGTAGAAAGAGCCAGTATCCTTTGAATGGTGTCATAGGCGAACTTGGCACCACCAGACGGCACTCCATGATGAAATACCAACCGTGGATCTACATCACTAGCTTTTAACCCGTCTGATGAATTTCCACTAGCCTGCATGGAAATTCACAAATTCAATGCTTTTATTTTAGTGCTGCCTGCCAAGGCAGTGGCCATGTTTTGTAAAAGTGTAACGTTATTTGCATATTATTTTGTTATAATAAAGCAGCCAAGAATTTGAAGTATTTTTTTGTTCGTGTCATCGTAAAAGTACCATGAAAATCAATTCACTTTCTATATATTTGAAATTCAGACTCAAACTAAGAAGAAAGAATACCCACTTCTTCTATTTATTACACGTGTAAGTAACAATACGTTAATTTTTTTTATTTAGGATTAAAAACTTGTTACTTTTGAACATGTTTCAACTATGATATTCTATTTAGCTATGGTCGTTTACATAAAACACTAGTTTAATGCAGCACTCTATCATTAAATTAATCTCGAACTGTCACATAGCAACCGTGAGTGACCCCAACTTACATGATTCCTCCGAAATCAGCGGCGTCTCTTTAAAATGAAAAGGTAAAATACTAAAATGTATTCATTGTTAATTTAATTTAAAGAAAACGTAAATGTTAACTTAGAAAATTCAAAGGGTTGTTCACATTAGAGACGTTTTCCAATTTATAACATATCACTAACTAATAACTATAAAATGGTGAGTTTAACTTAGTAGAAGACAACGTCGTTACGTTTTAGTTTGATTCTACATCACTTAGTAATAAACTAAAATATAATATACAAATAAGAGATAATTCTCATCTTAATTCAAAATTTTAAAATAATATTGAAGTTAAACTTATTGGATATCAGCTACAAATTTTTAATGTTGCAAATTTCACACACCCATACCCAAATTATAATGCCACCTCCATGATCTTTTCTCTTTAGCGAAACGTGTAATCTCTACCTTCTGGGCTCTGGCCTTGGATTCTAGTGGCAGTGGGTTAGCTGATTTTGATCAACATTAAAGCATTCAAACATGGGCCCACTCACTAATATACCACCGACCATAAACATCCATTACTTAAAAACTAGATAACGTATCTTTTTTCTGCTTCCCCCTTCTCTCGGGTCAGCATTAATTACTCATTTCACTTTTGTGTAAGCCATATCCATTTTCATTGAAAAGAAAAAAAAATCCTCATCAGAAAAATTTCTTAGGAAAATAATTTTTTAAAAACAAGCCACAGTCCCCATCTCTCTTGCAAACTCAGCAGGTAAAATGTGTGCTTGAATTAATTTATTTAAAAATTATTTTTATAATTTTTAGTGAGGTTTTACCTCATTTTTCATAAATACTCTTAATTCTTATTTCTTAAATCAGGTACATAGTACATGGCCGTTAAATCAGATACAGGAAGTGCTGCCGCATCTCTAGAATTACTTTGGTGGATCATAATTACTTTTAAATTGAAACTTAATTTGGAAGTTAAGTTATCATATTTCATTGTCATAGAATAAATAAGATTTAGTTCTAAAAACAAATTATTGAATTTTAAATGGACTTACTATTTTAAAACTTACCGTACAAAAACGATTTACACACTAATTAACACTTGTTGCTATAAATATCATTTATACTTAAATATCTTCTAATTTATAAGTTTAATGGCTATTAAATGTGGCTCTTAGCCCCTAGAGAAAAAAAAAAGACTATACATTGTAAGTGTAAAGCAGACTATTTTTTCTTAATCAATATAAGTATGAAAACGTTTTGAAATACACAACTCAACCGACCAAAAACGTTGGCATTTTTTTTTTAAAAGATTCTGCCACACAAAAAGTATATCCGGATTCTTTGCAAACCAGAAATGGAATATCGTAATTTCGTAAAATAAAATAATTTTGGATAAAAAAAGAAATGAGCACATAATTAAAAAGGAGCAATAACAAATGTAATGTTTGAGAAACCTAGTTTTAGTAACTGATATGCTCATCATATCCGTTATATCATTCTTAATAGTTGAGCTATAGAATTTTACTAAGAAGGAAAATTAATAATAGAGTATGGATAAAAAAGAAATTCAGCAGCGACATCAAGTGTATATAAAATATTACTTATGACAATCATAGGATCCATGAAATTGTGTTTTAAATTCTATTGCTACGATCGAAGCTTTTTTTTTTTTTTTTTTTTTTTTTTTTTTTTTTTTTTTTTAAAAAAAAAAACAAATATTAAATTTGAAAATACAAAAAAAAAAAAAAAAAAATAAAAACAAAAGAAAATGGATTATGAATGATGGTTTGAGTAAACACACAGTTTAAATTGGCAGAAAAAACTGAAGGGTGTTTCAGTTTTAAGCAATAAATGAAGCAGAGTAAGTGATGATAACTGAAGAATGATGACGACGACATGGAAGCAATGGGGGAACAGAAAAAGAAGAATATGAAAGCAAAGAAAGAGAAGAGACAAGGGAATGGGTTACCTTCTTTATGGAAGCTTTCTCTACGAGTTTCTTCACAAACATTTCTTTGTTTGGAGGATCCGAGACTCAGAATCAGAGATTCAATTGCTGAAATTAAACAGATAGGTGAAGAGAAGAGAGAAAGTGGGGAGTGTTGTTTTCTCTGTGATAACTGATATTTCAGAAAGAGTTGTTAATTACTTAGAAAGGAGCAGTTGATTGCAGTTTCTTACTTTGTTATGTATCTGATGGTTCGGTAGTGAGAAGAGAACCAAGTAAGTGTCTTTTATAAGACAAAAAAAAGAAAAGAAAAAAATAAATCAAAGGTTGGTTGTCTGTATTTAATATTTGGGTTTAATGTCTCTGTGTTTTTAATTTTTTAAATATTTATTTAGTCTTTTAGCGTTTCTTGTCTTATATATTTTTTGTTCTAGTAATAGTTTTTTTACATAATGATGTGCACAACTTAATGACATGCAAGGTGTTCTTTATAAAAAATTATTATTAAGGTGAAATAAATATATGTAATTTTTTATTTATCAATTATGTTGTTAATTTTTTTATTTGTTTATATTAATTATTAATGTTAAATAAATTAATAAAAAATTAAAAATAAACTAATAACACTATTAATAAAGATATTATTTATTTTAATGTTAATATGTGTTTTATGAATTTATTCTTAAAAGATATTTTAAAATATTAAGAAATGAGAATGTTTATATATTATTATTAGTTTTGATTCTTAAACGATGTAAGACTATTTTAATGAATAAAAACAATAATTTTTTGATTAAGATTAAGCAATTAGAGAGTTTGTAACTTTTTTTTTAGTGTTAATGTTTTAATATTAAGATTATTATATTCTTACAATTATTACATTAGAAATATTGTCTATTTTAATATTAATTTAAATTTTACAAATATCTTTAAAAAATATTTCGAAATATGAAGAAATAAAAATATCTATATATTATTTTTAGTCTCGATTTTTAAACAATGTGAGATTCTTTTAATGTACTAGAATAATTTTTTTCTTTTGATATATTATGAATATAAAATAACAATATATTATTATGTGATTAAAATAATTAATTATAAGTATAATAACATAAAATTTAGAGTTAAACCTTTTCTATCATATAATAATATATTATTAAGTGGTAGTAGATTTAATTTAATAAATTATATGAATTAAAATCATATTTAAAACTTTTTTCTTCTTCTATTAAATATTAAATAAATTAAAAAAAATTAAAAAATCTTGTAGTTGATAAGATTTGTCCAAAAGACAAATGTTTGACCGCATAATCTCAATTTGTCTTAGCTTTTGTGATCGACAAAAAAAGAACATACATTATAAATTATCGTTATAACCAAACTTCTTATATATTATATATATATATATTAATATTATGTTATTATTAATGAACATTACCCAGTTTGTTGGACAAGTTGGATAGTAACACGTGTCAGGAATGAATTGCAGTGTAAGACCCGACTCATGGGCCCGGGTATTATTGAAAGATACGTGGCACCACAAAAGGATTTTGCTTCATGGGCTTGAATTTTCTTTCCCTCCCTACTTTAATCTTTAGAAACTTTATTTTCTTTAAATTACTTTTTCTTTTTAAATATGACCTATCAATCACTTCATTGATATAACCTAAGAAACAAACCAAATCACTCTATTGATATCAATATTAGCAAAATTTAAGGAAAATATGAATTACATGTATTAGTTAATTATAATATAAAAACATTTTCAGTTGGCAAATGCAGATGTATTGAGTAATGATATTTTCCTCTTTATTTTTTATATTATTTTAACTCTTTTTTTATGGTAAAATTTGAATTTATTTATAATTCTTTTTACCATAAAAGGTGGGTAATATGAAAAAAAAAAAGTTGTGAAGAAAATATTTTAGGCATGTTAAATTGTCAATAGTTAATGAGTCATAACCCAACGTATCAAATTTTGATTACACAATATTAAGTGTTAAAGGGGCTCACAAACTGGGTATTAGTGTGTTCGGAGACTAATGCATTATGGGTGTTGTTCAATAAAACCTCGTCAAGTGGTGTAAATGATGCATAAGCAACATTTTGTTTTGTTGTTTCTGATGAACATGATGAACAGAGAGAGAGAGAGAGAGTAAAAACGTGTGTCATTGATTTGTTTTCAAACACATATTATATTTACCAAAGGAAGTTTAGTTTATTTAGTTAAATAATAGATGTGAATTGTTATAAATTCGACCATAACATTGTAAAAAGTAAATAAATATTATGAAATTGATATCTTCCCACTTTTCACACAGGATTGCTATATATAATGGTAATTATTAAATGTCCATAAACAGTATATAAGATCATAAGGCTTGATATTATATGTTTCACGAAAATAAATTATAACCTAATTAAAAAGTTAATTTATAGTTGAAAACTTAGTTTTTAATTGAACGTTAAAAATGTTAATTTAATTTAATAAATTAAAAATATTTGATAAAATTAATCATTGAATTAGTTGATAAATATAAAATAAAATAAAAGGATATACTAATGTAATTTTTTTATACTTTTAATTTTTGATGAAGACTATTTTTAGGGAATAATAAATTTAATTTTTTATAGTTAATTTTGAACTCATAATATTTTTTTATTTAAAGTTAAATATTTTCTTAAGAGTTAAAATAAATAATGTAATATTAAAGAAATAATTTTATTAAAGGGTAATTTTCTTTAGACAAAATAAGGTTGCTAATGCATAGCCGTAATAAAGAGAATTTTAGGTATGTTAGCACCGAAAATGTTAGCACCGAAAATGTTATCTATGAAAGAGTAAATAACAGTGTAAAGTGTTTTTCGATTAGAATCCAATTACAAATTGTTATTTATCATAAATTTATTAAATTTTATAATTATTATTTTAAAAGTTATATTAATTATTATTTTTATGATCATTTAAAAGTTATTCAAAATCATTAATTTTAATGTATTTCATTTTTAAATTAAAAAAATATTGAATACACAATAAAATTAACGAAAATTAATAATTTTTAATAAATTTTAATTTAAAATAAGTGTTAAAAAAGAGTATCATAGATAATGTTGTTATCATTTTTTTTAATCAGTTGGTCATAACATTTTTTTACATTGTCAATGTAATGAAATTAAACTATTTATTAAATTGAATAGTATTATATTTAGGAGGTGATAAATAATAAAATTTATTAAAATAATGACGATAAAAATAAAAAGTATCAATAAATTATAAGTTTAAGTAATATTTCGAATAGTCTGCAGAACCCAATAAGCTAAAGAGAAAACTTATTTATCAAATATTTCTATTTTAATTCAAATAAAGTATAGATTAGTTGAAGAAACTTGCCTAAGCACGTTCTTATCTCACATGAAAAATTGAAAATGTTTCTGAACTAATACAACATTAGGATGTTTCTGAACTAATACAACATTAGGTTTGCTTGGTTTTCAGAATGACGCTATAGTTGCATGTTGATTAAATAACTCTCATTCAAAAAAGGAAATTCGTATGAAACTTAGAGAATCTCCAACTCAAGAAAGTTAGGTTTTTGACACTCTTTTCGTGGGTCCTTTAATTGCCACATAATATTTAAAAACATTCATTATTTCTACTTTAATGTTAAAACTAAATTTAATTTCTTAACTTAAACATGATGGGTCTCACAATTGTTTTTCACTAATACACCCCCTCCTTTTCCCTTGCCCCTCACTTCTCACTTCTGTTGTTATTTCCTTTACTCATTTTGTAGTTGTTCTTTTTGTTAAGAATTGGATTCTCATAGAAAAATCAATTTTCTGGGTGACAGCCACATCAACCCACCCCAATCTAAGAATTGGTTGTTAGTTTAAGAACCCAAAAAAGAACCATCCATGGGAGATGGTCTTAGAGCTTTATGTGTTTCTTGGGATTATTTTTAGCTCTCCTCCAAATTCTAGTTGGAAAACATCAATTTGTCATAACTAAGCTTTAGTTATGTTATATAAAATTAATATTTTAGTTTGTATATTATATAAGATAAAAAATTATTTTTATGTAATTATGACATAATAAAAAATAGTTTTAATACATATTTATATTGTAATTAAAATTTATGATGATTAAGTATTTAAATATATAAATTGAATTTAATATTTATGATAAATAATTTAAATTGTGATATAAGATTATTTGTAATTATTAATAATTTATTTAAAAAGAATATTGAATTTTAATTCATAGATAGACATATATAAAAGGGAGAGGTTGAAAGAAATACATGGTTAAATACATCAATAAATATAAAAGAAGAGTAATTTAATATAATTAAAAGAATAATAATTTAACTAATTATTGGAATAATGTGTAAAATATACATTAAAAAAAGAGAGATAGTATTAAAAAAATTTAATTTAAAAAATAAGTCATATTTCTTTAGTTATTGTGTATTCTAATTTATAATATAAAAATACATTACTTTTAATTCCTTGGATATAACTTATGTGACTTAAAAATTAAAATCGGTGGTGCTTTGACTTCTCTTTTATTTATTTTTAAATGATAGTGACTTGAGCAACGAAAGCAAGGAGGCCATATGAGTTTAAATTTTGGTATGCCCAAATTGAAAAACGTTTTCGTATGTGGCCCGAAAGACCAATAAAGTTAGAAGAAAGACAATCACACATTGGAGAAATTGTCAAACACACCTCTTTTCTGCTAACTATGCCCCCACCTTTTAAAAGAAAGCCCTAAAATTATCTTACTGCCCCTAACCTCTTCCTTTCCTCCTACCCTCCTTTTCTGATTTTACTAACACCCCCTATCCACCCTCCACCCCCCACCCCTTCCTTTTCATTTCTCTTCTCTTTCCCTTTCCCTTCTTCATTTTTTTATATTTCATTTTCATTTTTTAATGTTGCATGCTACCTGTTATACAGATCCCATGGAAAATACATTTTTATTTTGCTAAAGTTCATTAAATATAATGAAAATGTGTTTTTTTATTAGATTTTTTTAAATTTTTTTTGTAATATTATTATTATTATTATCATTAAATTAATTTTAATTAAAAATTAAAAAATATTTTAATGTTTATATTATAAAGT
>JAMLFT010004241.1:0-20051 GCA_026544285.1 Pachyrhizus erosus | reverse complement strand
TGAAAATTTTGAGAATTGAAATTATTTTTAGAAAATAAAAATTAAAAATAAAAAATAAAAATAAGAACATTTTCTAAAACCAAACTGTCTCTAATATTTTCATGTTTATTTGTAATTTTAAAAATATATTTTCGAATATTGCATATTTGTTAAAAAAATTATATGAATTGTTTCATTTTTATTTCCATCATTAAAGTGAATAAGTTGTATTTTAATAAAAAAGTAAAAAGTTATTTTTAAGTAACTAACGACTTTAATTTCAAATATTATTTTTTATATCAATTATTTTAAATTTTAAAGATATTTCTAAAAATGATAAAATTTAAACAAACACATTTTAAAATATTCTCTCAAATATTATTTTCAATAATCATAATATAAAAAATATAAATCTTAGAAATATTATATCATATCTCAAAACATAAAAATAAAAGATATTCAACTATATTAATTGATAATCTCATGAAACACAAACATAAACATAAATGATATTTCTAAGAATACAAAAATAGTTTTATGAAATGATTAAATAAATGTTTAGGAGAACTGACGCTCTGCATATGACAATAAAGAATTGGAGAACAATGCATTCATTTGACGTATGCTATTCTCAATTTGTGGGTTGCCCTTGTACTCTTGTAACCATTGATCTTAAAGTGATATAATCTAACGGTTGAAAATAAGTCTCCCATAATAAGAGACTTGTTCTTTTTTTTTTTTTCCTGATCATAAGAAGTTTCTGCCGTAGAAAACATTGACTAATATATTTGCTTCCTAACATTATTTATTCCATTCACACCGTTTTAAACTGTGGGATTAATATTTGAGTAAGTAATAGAAAAATTAGATAATTTTATTGAAAAACTTATATAAGATAATAAATTCAAAAGGTTGTTAATAAGTGTTTTATGATAGTCGTTAAGAAATAAAAATAAAGATATATTACAGACAAGTATTATCAACATGTATGCTTATCATAGTTTTTAAGAAAAAAAAAAAAATCCTTAATTAGGATTTGATATAAAATTTTTATCATAGACTATCAAATATAAGTTTTTCAATTTTTTTCTAATTCATTGATATGAAAATATATTTGTGCCCTTTCCTTTAACAAATTAATTAAAACAAACGAAAGTTCACCTATAATTATGAAAATATATTAATTCTCAAATTTCATGGAAATTTTAAATAAAAAGTACTAGTATTATTGTTAACTTAGAAAATAATCCCTTTGCAATGAAAAAGACTATTGTATCCTTCTTAATATTTTCCCATTTAAATAACCTTTACTAACCAATTTTTTTTGTCAAAACTATTAAAAATACTAAATAAATTTCTTAAAATTTTGTTTATAGAAAACTAACTTAAAAAAACACGTTAACAACTATAAAATAGTAAATTATGAATTTTCCTTTATATAATTTATTTTAGACTTTTGTGTTAAAACTAATGCCATTTGACTTACTTTTTACATACCAAACTTTTAAATTATTATAAATTCTCAAAAAATATTTTAAATACAAAACCATTTAAATCAAGTTCTAATAAGATAACCACTGTTTTAATTTTCAAGCCTTTAAAATACCTAATTTTCAATTTTCTAATGGTTAACTCTCCTAAACCTTTAAATTTTGCCAACTTATTTTCAAGTATATGACCTCTAAACTTTTCCACACCAAACAACAGTCCAAAACAACAAAGAGAATCACAAAAAAACAATAAAAAATTATCTACATATTTATCAATGAGTGCCCCTCACCTACTCTATACATATATACTTTTTTTTTCCTTTTTAAAGTACACTACTTTAATAATTTTAAAAGCAACCTACCCATTATATTTAAAATAATCTGATTTGACAAATGGTATTGACAGTATGAAAAAGGTTGAAAATAAAAACAGAGAAACTGTTGCGAATAACATTAATTGGCAGTGTTATTACATAAACATTAAGTTCTTTCTTTCTGCTTGATTTACTTAAGACGATGACCTACACAACTTTATTAATTTCTGTCATTTTCTTTTGTGTAGCTTTATTCTTTCTTTTTTCAGTTTTACCAACTTTAATTAAATAGTTTTCAACATTTTTCCATTCTAATCTTTGTGCCGTTTCTGACTCACTCCTATTTCATATCTGCATAAATCATTACTTTGTAGTGCGTTCAAACTTTTCTTCGTGGCTTTTTTTAGAGAACTTTTATAATTATAATTATAACTATAATTTTAGGGACGAATGTAAAATTTCAGTTTTTATAAAATATATAATTTTTCAATTTTGAACCAGCATTTTTAAGAATAAATAATTCTATTAATATATGTTTTTAATATATCACATCACTTTTCTTATATTAAATATATTATATTTTATTATGTATTTTAAATATTCTAATTAAATTTGTTCAAATTTAATCTTATATTCATACTTCTATAATTAATAAATTTAAATTTTTATACACCATATTAAATTAATAATTAATTCACACAAGTGTTCTTAAAGTCTATTCTTTAATTTAAAAGTATTATCTATTTAATTTATTATTGTGTGATGAAATTAAATATCAATTATTGATAATAAAGATATTTCTTATTATATTTTTTATAATTCAAAATGATGACGCTTTAACTAATTTTTTAGTTTATATTTTTTACATTATGGTGCTGTTATAATAGGAAATATTTTCGTGTTGTGATATATGTAAATATTATATAAATAATTAGTTTTATATAAAACATAATTTATACAATAATAATATAAAATTTAAGTCTAAAAATTTATATAATCAACTCAATATTTTTTTTATAAAAATGACGCTAGTTTTATGTAATTTTGTTTAAATACTTTGTTCTATAGAAATTTTAATTCATTGTAAAATACATATATTATATTATGAAGAATGAAAGAAAATATTTTAATTATTTAAAGTTTTATTAAATCAAATTTTAATCATCTTTTAAAATATGTTTATAAAATAGATATTAATGACACCTAATCCATTAATTTAAAACGATAAAAAAAATACCTTTTAACATATAGGAACTCAAAATTAAATACCTTCATGTTCCAATCTGGTATAGTAATCCCATAATAGGTTAAAAACCATTATAAAGCTAAACATGATAAAAAAAAAAGAAGTAAATGGATACAATGTTAAAGTATATAAGTGCACATAATTCCTCTTACTAATTGTAGTAAATTCGGCCACATGACATTCTATTGGAAATTCACTTTGCACATTTCTTTTACTCTTTCATCCAAACTACCTTACTTTTGGATATCAAGCTGTAATGATAATAAACCTTTTTTTTTTTTTTTAAATCAATGATAAGAAATTTAAAATTGAAGAGAGTCCATTTGGTTATTTTTCACATTTTGCAGGAATAACATATTATGTGCCATGAATTATTAGATTTGGTTATTTTTCACATTTTTCAGGAATATGATATAGCTTGAGAGAGACTGTAGTGTATTCCTCTTCATGCGTTAATTAAATGACACGTTTTTCTATTTTGAATCATAATATCAGATTATCACTTTCACATAGTCTTACGTACGATCTTAGTCATCGCTGTCTTTTGTTTACAAGTAAACTCCAATACCTTTTTTCTTCTTTTTTTTTTTTGTTGAAAGGAAGGGACTGAGCCCCATCAACCTCCAAGACTTATTATTATTGTATTTAATAAAATAATAAAAAAGAAAAAGAAAGTAACTTAAATATGATTTTGACTATATAAACCTTGTTTAAAATTCTGGCTCACAGGATCTTCATTTTGGGTCTGCCGTTCTTATTGAACTGCTTAAAAAAAATGTTGTTTGACAAATAAAAAAATGATGAGAAAGAAAATTATTAGAGAAAATAAAAAGTAAGAAAATGAGTGAATTTTCTTTTTAGATAAAGATATATTTATCATCTAAATTTAATTTTAGTTTCATCTTTAATATTTTTATTCAATATATCTAGTTCTTTTTTGATAAAGATATATTTATCCTCTAATTTAATTTTAATATTTTTATTCAATATATCTAGTATTTTAATTTGTGTATAGTACATGATAAATATTTTATTTTTAAATAATTATATAATAAATAAACATTGTAAATATATAAGTTTTACTTGTATTTATAATAAACAATTGACATTATAATATATTTTTTTGGTTACAATTTAAATAATAATAAAAAATTACTTTTAATTACTGTTGAAGGGGATAAAGGATCCTATATTTAATAGGATATAGGATAAAAAAATGAAATAAAGATAAAATGACATTAATTTAAAATGACTGAGAGAATTTTGCTATCTAAATAATGTATTTTAATTTATAATACGAAAACAATTTTTAATTACTTTACTTATATAATAATAAATAAAAATTACATCAATTATATTAATTATGTAACTTTAGAATAATTTAATTAGCATAATTGATAATAATTTTAATTACTTTAATATATATATATATCACAATTACCTTATTAATTTTTATTATCTTAATTAATATAATTGTATATTTTATAAACTAAAAAATAAATAAAAAAATTCAGCTGTATTCCTTATCAGATATTAACAATTAATAACTGATTTCTTTTCCTATTGACCCAGAGTCTTTCTTTGACCTATTTTTTTTTTACGATTATTATTTACTTTGATACATTAAACTTACTAATACATTATTCATTCATCGTCACTCGCCTGCGTCTTCATGGTCTGGGAACAGCCTCAATATTACCAAAACAAAAACAAAAAGAAAAAAAAAATGTCTTTGAATTCGATTCTGTGGTGTCATCTCAACCTGATTCTTCTCAGTGCGTTGTTACTTTTTTGTTGTTCTCTTGACCTCTCCTATGCAAACGATGAATTTGGCGTGGGAACCACTGATGATTTCTTCACTGTTTCCAGCTTCAGCTACCCTGAGACTACCCTTAGACCCTATGATTTGCACTACATCAGAGGTTGGTGACCCTTTTTTCTGTATGCTTCAATTCTTCTGCTTTTGTTGTTCATGAAGCATTTCACAGTGTGGTGTTTAATGGGTCGGAGTTGAATTTTGAAGGGTATAGGTGAATTAGCATGATGACAGTTTCTCTTTTCTCTCTCTCTCTTTCTCTTTTATATTTTTTTTTGTTGATTGACTTAGTAAATTATCCCTGATCATCAAATTGTTATTGGTTTGAGGAATCTCAGGTAATTGTTCTGATTATGTATGCAATTGGTCAGAATTAAACTCTACTGAGGGAAACTCAGGGAGAGGAGTTCCAACAATTTAACGAAGTTGATATTATGAATGTTGTGTGTTGCAGAGATAGGTAAACTGCTCTATTGACAGTGGCTTATTATGTTTGTGGATACAATTGTGTGTTGCAGCACTGAGAACCATGGTTTGAAGGATAGGATGCTATTTTGTGATTGTGGGGGTGTTATTTTTTCTTTAATTTGTGATGCATTGAATTATGTTTTGATGAAGTTGCTACAGTTTTGTCTGAAATTATGGTTGGTGACTTGTGAGTTTTATCTGCTGTCTTATTTCGTGTCTCTTTCTTTCCCTGCCAGTGCTTGATTATTCAAATGCACATTGTTTCTTATGTGTCGATTGATTTAGACCGTAGGCACTTCTTGTAATGTTGTATTTATGTCTAATTATCATGCTCTGAATCCCCCTGTATAAGCAAGAAATTGGTACTAAAAAGCTTTTTCAAATGGGAAAAGTGACGAGAGATAATAACAATGTTAATCAAGAAGTTAAACATTTTTTTCCCTTTATACTCTTTTGGCATTTCTATTGGTTACAGGATATGGATACTGTTTTCTTTTTCCCAATAAAAATAAAAACTACTGTCAAACTTATGGATGATCTTACTTGTATTTTGATGTTTTGTCTTGTTTCAGTTGATATACCACCATGGTTTTCAGCAGTTTCCATATCGTTGAACTCAGATGTAGATCTTGTAAGTAATATCTATATTTCTCTCTAGATAGGATCACTTTAGAATACTAGCATCTGCATTGATATCTTTTGGCTGGGAAAAAAGTTCCTTTGGATTAAATTTATTTTATCTGCTTCTATTTTGATATTATTTTTGTTTTATAATGCCTCATAGTACATGAGGCAGTAATGCAGTTCTGTGATAAAAATCTTATATTGCTTATTATATGTCATTTTAATTTTCTCTCTATTTATTGATTTATTTATTCAAATTATTTTTATTAAATTTTTATGCATTTAATTATTAAAATTATTATTTATATATTTAAATTGCTTCATTCTTGGTTTTGTTACAGAAAATTTTCATGGGGAACTTGTTTTCAGATTATCATATTTCTGTTTAATCAGCCTTGACTTATATTCCTCCGGTTCATAATTACATTGTTTTTAGGATGTCTCAAGAGTTGAAAGGACGCCAAAAAGCTCACTGCCACTAATATGCTTTAGAGATGGCAGCCCTCCTCTGCCAGATGCTTTAAACACATCTCTGAAGGATTCAGCTGTCACAGGTAGAAGCCCCACCTAAATATATTCAACTCAAGTTAATTAAACTTTTTTAGAAACTTAATATTTGAGCACATAAATTCTATCTTGAACTTCATTGTAAGTTATTTATAGAATTCTTTCAAAATTTTTTATTCATCAAGAAGATAGAAATATTGGAGCACCAGTAAATATCCACCATTTATTAAACAAGAATCACAGTTTCTATAGAATATTCTTCTTTTGATTCAATAGTATATGTTTAGGTTTTCCCCCCTGTAATTTTACATACCCTACTATGATGGTTTCTTTTGGCTATAGTGTAATGGATGAATACTGGACTCATGCACGTGTAATGTTTTCTATATTTCTTAGTGTTTCACTTTGTTTTGAAGAACCATGATAGCACTTGTTCCTTCTCAATGACAAAAAACGACAACAGTTTCTTTTCTTTAAACTGTCTTATGCAGTGCCACTCTATAATTACTTTTCGTTCCCCCTTTTTTTCTTTAGGAATAAATGGTCTTGATGTCGAACAGTGCTTTCCTATGGAGAAAAATATCACTATGAAATTGACAAATGAACAGGTATTGTTATAAGTCTTTTTCTTTTTTTTTTTTACTTTGAGCAATATCTTTATTTGCTTACAGGTGTTGTATCTTTAAGCTCAATGTCTCCTTTGTATAATGGCATAGCTATATCTGCCTTGGTATTAAAATTCCTACATTAATAATGGGGAAGGATTAGTTCGCATATGATTTTGGTTGTTGTCCTCTTTCAATATCATAGACTATAAACATGTGAATTATTGTTCAGATATCTCCAGGTGCTTGGTACATTGGTCTTTTCAATGGCATTGGAGCTACAAGAACACAATCAAAGATGGTATGGTTTATTACCCAAATATTACTTTTATCACAAAGAAAGCTGAATATTTCAAGTATTTTCATTACACATGACAACCATTTGTTATCCTTTCATTGCTGCCTTTTGCACATTTCTATGCTAGAATGGCTGCTACTATGTTGATGCAGTTGCTACCTTTACGCATTACTGTGTATAGAATTGTTCTTTCTTAATCCTGATTTTGATTGTAAAATGTGGAATTTGTTTTTATTAACTTATTATTTCTCTTTATCTAAATTGTAATGTTAAAATTTTTATATGTATTGAATTATTCTACAACGATAATGTGCATGGCTGACTTCTAATTAATGCCCTTAGGCAGTTAGACATTGATTCTGAAGTAATAAATACTAACAAAAAATCCAAGATTAATTGAAGTTTTCTGTAAATAATAATAATTGAAAATAAAATAAAAGCTTACATATGTTTTTGATCCTTGATAAACTTTTTAGTCCTTAATAAAAATTTTATTTGTTTTTGGTCTCTAAATTTGTTTAGATAATGGTTTGATAAGTAAAATAAAGTTATTTAGATAGCACTTTAGGAACCAAAAACAAAATAAAAGATTTATTAAAAACCAAAAAGTTAGAAAAAATTTATTATGAATCATAAACAAAATTTATAAATTTATCAAAATAAATGTCAGTGCACTAGATGCCAAAATGTATTCTTATCACTTATTTATTACTACTAGGATTGTTGTAATGTTAAAAGTTTTTACTAGTGATTTCTACTAGTGGTGATTGTTTACAACAAATCTCTAGAGAGGTGATTAGTCCTTGACTGAGTGGCTGAGTTGATTCAGGTTAACCAAGCTAGTGAATTTCCTTCATGATTTTGGCATATAAATCAAATTACTATTACTAGTCTCATTTATATTAGAAATTTTCAGCACACCTAGTGTAATACACTATTTCAATATATAGTAATCCCCTTTCTTTGCTTTAGAGACAGGGAAAGAAATTGAACTTCAATAAATCAGTGGCTTTTAAAGCTAAGAGAGTATAGTATATTGCTATTGATAGAATGTTACTGTACAAAAGGTGTATCTAATAAATTCTGCATCCAGATTGTCAGATTGTACTCAGCCTCATACTGATTTCTGCCTTTAATTTTGCATCCCCTCTCAAAACAAAGAATCCTTATTATATATTAATGAGATAAACTTATTCTCTCTCTTATGAGAATTGGAGAAGATAGGTAGCACACATTAATTAATTAAGTAGAAAGTAATCAAAAGGAAAGAATGAAATAATGAGTCTCAATAAATTTAAAGGTAATTTTGAAAAATTAATTCAATTTGTTAACAAATTTGATGCTATTAACTAAATTAACTTTCTTAAAAGACGTGAATTAATTAAAAAGTCTTATATTCAGGGATGGAGGTAGTATTTCTATTTTGCTAAATTCTATCTCTAAGGAAAGTTCTTGATGCAATAACTACACATGAATGAATAACAGTTACTTCTCTACCTATACAGATTATCCGAGGCTCAGCATACTCCTTCAGTGCCAATATAAGTGTGGAAGCATGCTCTAATTCAATGATGAGGGGGGAGTTATGTAACAATACAGTTTATCCACTTTCATGCACAGCATCTGATGTCTATAATTCTATGAAGGCTACAGTGAAGAAGCCAATGATGGAAAATGGAATGACCTGCAAAAGTGACTTAGAAATGTTTTGTGCGCAGGAAGGTGTACCAGAATTTTTCTCCTTGGATATAACAAATATGGCAGAAGAATTGACCATTATGGTGGCAAATGTTACATTCAATACTACAGCTTCAAATAACACTTCTAGTGCAAATGATGCTAGTTTAATGTGCTTTGCTCGCCATGGTGCAATTCCTTCAGAGACTATGCATGATTATTCTGGTGATTTAAATAAAGCCCCTCTGATTATCCGTTATCCCCTGATTGGTCGCTTGTACATTAGTATATTACCAGTTAATGTTACAAAAAAGTTTGGAGGGATGCAGGATGGCAATTTAAAAGTTTGCTGTTCAATGGAATCACAAGTGCTTCAGTGCCCACTTGGAAAAGCTGGACCAAATTGCACAATGGACAGCTACACACTTCAGGTAGTATTGATTGCTAGATGCGTGTCTATCTCTGTATTCCTTTTGAGCTGGTGCTTTTTTTTTAATACAAAGATTCACTCTAAATTATGTTCGCGTGACATTTATTGGACAACAAAACTTGTGCTTTGGGTTATTACTTAGAATGTAGTCATATCTTGATGGTTAAGAAAAATGTTAGATGTAATGATTAGAAAGAACGAATTAAAATAAAATATATACAAACATAAACCTTCTGGTAGCAAATTAAATGATTATGATAACATCTGAACTGTACAGCTTAGAATCCATTCAGATGTTTATAATTTGCAGAAATAGGAATGCACCTAGTCTCGGTGCAGGCATTAGTGTATATGTGGTGCTTATCTTTTGGGAAGTCTACTTAATTTCTTTCCTGGGATAGACTGAATTTGTTTTTCCAGACTGAACTATTTTAGGTGCAATGCTAAAATATACGGATTGAAGAACTTGTTCCACATATTAAGTTTCCTTGTATAAAAATTTAAATACTGGAGATTTTCACTAAATACTATCCAATAGGAATTTTGACGCATTTCCCAGAAATTTAAGTTTAATGACACCCTGTGGTGGAATCAGTTCTATATCTTGTGCTTATAGATATTGCTTTACAAGAATAAGTTATTGACAAGATAAGAATGGTTGTCCGCAGACAATTCTAAGGAGAGGTCCAACCCCCTTTGAATCATATTTTTTACCTGTGGCTGTTGATGATGGAGCATCTTCTGCCAATTTTCCTCTTGAGCCACTTTTAAACAAGTCATCAAATGTGGGAGAAACTGGTGACATTTGGATTTATTTTACTTTGGATATTCCCCGTGGTGCAGCTGGTCGGAATATTCACATACGGCTATCCGCAGATGTTGAGATCAGTTATGAAGTTTATGCTAGATTTGGTGGATTGCCTTCTCTTGATAGCTGGGACTATTATTATGCTAACAGGACAAGGAAAAGTGAACAATCCACTTTTTTCATGCTATATGATTCAAGTGATGACAAAATTGATTTTTACATTATTTATGCTAGAGAAGGAACTTGGGGTATAGGTCTAAGACATCTTTATACCAGCAGTGATTCTTTGAAAGCACAAACTGTTATGTCTATTTCACTTGAAGGATGCCCAAAACAATGCTCCTCTCATGGAGACTGTAAATATTCTTTTGATGCCAGTGGATTGACATCATACAGGTTTATGTTAAACCCTTTTCTTCTTCTTAATTTATCAGTTCTGTTTACATTTCCTTTGTTTGTTTTAAATTACTAGATAAGAACCATATGAATCTTTGGTATTGACTGAGCCATTTTTGTAAAATAGTCAGATACTAAGTTACAGACATTCCAGATTGCTTGATTTGTATTTGTTGCACAACTTCCTAAAGAAATTTACCATTTTCAATGTTTACTTTTTGGCCTCAGCTTCTGCTCTTGTGACCGAAACCATGGTGGCTTTGACTGTAGCATTGAAGTTGTATCACATAAAGGTAATTGTTAATTTTAGAAATTGATAATTTGTTGTTTCTATTACATGTATCATGGCTCAACTCTTGTTATATTATCTACATCCCCCTCTCTTTTGTTGTGTTATTATTATCTGCTTTCCCGGATACTATTTTACTCATAAAGAATTCTCAGTGTCAGCATTCAGTAGAGAACCCAAACTAAATGGGTTACAACTATATTCTGGTCAACTATCTTTTTGGGTTTTTTTTTTTTTCCATTTTATGATGTTATTTATAATGATTTGTTGGAATCAATATTGATGTATGTATTTTTTGTTATTGATATACTGAATAAAATAGGTAAACATGGTGAGTCTAAGTTGAGTTTAGTTTGGCAACTTTGGTCAAAATATAAAATGATAAAAACAAATTATGCTTTACTCCTGTTTTTCTCTACGGTTTGTCAAATATATGGATATGGATTTGCTGATGTGTTTATCTTTAGGATGTGCTTTTTTTGTTCTTTATTCTTGTTGTTGAAAATTTGTTGTAGGGCATATACTGCAATCAATTTTTCTCATTGGATCAAATGCTGCCGCCATACTTCCTGCCTATTGGTCCCTTCAGCAGAAGGTAATTATTGTTCTTTCGTTCCTTTTGTTATCTATTTTTCCTCCAAATTATTTTGTTATATCATGATTTATCTACCTAATATGGAAATTGATGGAACTATATAGAATTGTATATTAACTTAAATGTTGAAGATAAATAATTATAGATATTTAAGTTAACACAATGAGAAGGAGACAAATGATTTGGATTCCCAAGAAGTACCGTTTATGCTTGATTAGAGAGTATCACATCTAAATTTCTACCAAAATAAATTGACTTGTTAAATAGATTTTGTGTTGACAATGGAATCTGTAATTTCCTATTTGCAGGCATTTTCAGAATGGGTTTTATTCACATCCAGTGGAATTTCTAGTGGGCTATATCATGCATGTGATGTTGGCACCTGGTGTGCATTGAACTTTAATGTTTTACAGGTTACTGCTCTGCCTTTAGTGGTCTCTCCTACTGTATCTTAGAATTAAAAAAATAAAAAGTTGGGAAACTAAAAATGTTAATGAGAATCTGAGATGAGATAGAGAAAGATATTAACAATCTTCTGTAACCTGAGTTCCTATGATATTTCAACATTTCAGTTCATGGACTTCTGGCTCTCTTTCATGGCCGTGGTTAGCACTTTTGTATACCTAGCTACCATTGACGAAGTATATAAGAGGGCAATCCACACAGCTGTTGCTATCGTTACCGCTCTCTTGGCTGCAACTAAGGCAACTAGGTAAATTGAACTAGTGGACAAACAACTTTGTATATATGCTGGTAAAGATGTTTTAAGTTTTGTTCACGTGTATCTATACTGAATTGTGTAGGTCTTCCAATATTGTTCTTGTTATCGTGATTGGAGCCCTTGGTCTTCTTATTGCATGGTTGATAGAAATCTCAAAAAACTATAGGTCCCTCTCCTTTTCTTTTGGACTATCACCAAGTTTTCTTCAAAGGTGAGATCTCTGTGCTTACCAAATTTTTTTTAGTACAGGATTTTCCAGAAAACATAATAGTAATTGATGGTAAATTTGTGCATGATAATTTGTTTTTGAAGTATGTTGTGTGCGTGCATTGATTGTCAATTTGGGGTTCCCCCTGCGATGGCAACTTCTATAGCTGATAGAATCATGATCTGGCTGTATGGTACTTTTTAGCTTGTATTCGTGAAACCCTTTTGTAAATTGTCAATTTGACTCAATACTCCCGTTTTCTCGCTCATTCAATTCATGGTCTGGCTCATGCATGTAATCACTGATTTTGTCTGGGAGTAGGGCTTTGTCATAGACACTGTAAACGAAAAGTTTAAAAAGCAGTTAATTCAACCTTCAAATAGTTTTTTTTTTGTTCATTCAACTAACAAAGGTGATGGTGGGAATTCAAGATGAACCATGCTCACAGTTTCTTCCACGAATACTTTAAATCTATATATATATTAACCAACCGTTCTTGGTGCCTTCCAGGTGGTTTTAGAATTTGGACTTAGGAAGTTCCATTTAAGTTATATCTCTTTTCAATATGGGACTAAACCATCACTCTTGATACTGCAATTAAGGTTGCAATCCCCAAAGCAGCCGCACCTAAGGCACTGATTAAGGGTGACCGCAAATTAAGGTGGCTTTCCAACACTTCTCACACTTAGGGACAATGGCCTTCTGCGTGATACAGGTGGCTCAACAATGGATTTAGAATAGACTTCAATACTATTTTAGAAATTGGACTATGAGTCTAACTCAATTCTATAAAACCAACTTGTAAGACGAGGATTGACCAAACTTTATAAGCTCTATTTAAGTCGTATTCTAGTTGATATGGGACCACTCTTTGGCTGTAATTAAAGCAGCCCCAAAGAAGCCGCAACTAAGGCCAGCTATGGGTGCCCGTAACTAAGGCAACTTTCCAACAGGTGGTTGTTCGCAACATGATCACAGTTTTATATTTTCAGTTTAAACTTAGACGTGCTTGAGGATGAACAAATCCTGATTCCTGAGCTAGCTTATGTTATTTCTTAAATATATCCAAACTGCAGTTTTATATTTTTACTTTCAACTTAGATGTGCTTAAAAGATGAATCTCCACTGCAGCTTCCAAACTATAAAGCAATGGTTCTGTAATCTGGTAAAGACACTTTTAAGACGGTTTCGCTGGGGATTTTTGTTGGCTGGTTTCATTGCATTGGCCATGGCAGGATTAAGCTGGACACTTGAAACCAGTGCAAACTACTGGTTTTGGCATAGGTATTACAATACAACTACTCTCTCCACTGTCACTCTATTTTTCTGTCTTCTCTGGTCTCATGTGTTGCTCTTTTACAATGGTTACAGCTTTTGGCATATTACAATATATACATCTTCTTTGTTCTTCCTTTGCTCAAAAGCAAACATTGTTGATACTGAAGATTCACCACCTGCAAGTGGAAACTATGCACTGACTCGTCAGGATTCATTTCCAAGAGGGTGATTAGAAGAACAGATATGGGATTGATGGGTGCAAAAAGGAAAGAGATGGATGTTTTGGAATTTAATTTTGCATTAATGTGACACAATTGAATAGGTTAAAGATATGGTTGCTGAGTAGAACTAGAAATCAACCCAAGAGTGAATTATGAGGCCTAAAATGTTAACAGGGATCAACAAAGTAGTCAATTGTAAATTCTTTTTCTCACAAGGTTTGCTTATTTACATTCATTTTAGGGTATATATATTGTCCATAAATATCTTTTTATGCCATGAGATAGGAGAGAGAAATCATACATTTAGTCATAGGATTAAAGGGTCGGAGCTTTGGTCATGTAATTATAAATTAGAATTTAATATTGATAGCATGACTAAATATATAGTTGACGCGTTGGTTGTATAAAAAGCTTTTACAATGTTATCCATTACAAAGTTTTTTCATATTTTTAAAATTTTATGACTAAATATTTATAAAGAGATTATATTTAACATAATTTGGTGGGAATTTTTTATTGTGAAAAATAAAAATTGCAGATTTGGATCAGACAGTTATTTATAAACAATCAAGATTAAAAATTAGGTAGGAATCACATGGTTACTTTAAAAGGTCACGTGGATGTATATATATTTTGAAAATTGAATCACAGGTTAATAACTTTATGTTATCCTGACTGTCAGGGAAATGAACTTCAGCAAGGTCACTCTTTTATTGACTGTATATTGACTACAAATAAAACAAGGCTTAGATATTAGTTTAATCCGACTTAAATCTTGATATTTTAATTGGGTTATTTTCAGATTTGCCTCCGTCATAATTGAATTGAAATTGGATTAGGATTGGACTGATTTTATATTAAAATGTATAAATTTAAATATTAAGTATAAATTTAGTCATCAAATGTTAAAAATATGAAATTAAAATTATGTGTTTTATACTGTAATATTTTTAAAAAAAATTATATCCTCACAAAAGTATTATCATGTTATGAAAACGTAATAATTTTAGTTAAGAAATTTTTAAGTCTGTCGCTATTTTGTTTTAATTATAGCTCTAAGGTTAGGTTAGAAAAACTGGAAATGTGATCCAAATTCATTCTAAAAATTCAGTATGTCCAATTTTCATGATATAAATCTGGTTCAATTAGTTTTAGACTAGCCTTTGGTCCTTATATAGTTGAGACTAATTTACAAATATCTCTAAGAAAAAAATTATTGGAATAAACAAATGCTTAAGATGAATGATAACATCATTTTTTTTATTGTGAGTTTAATTATTATATATACTGTCAATTACTAATAAAAAACTTTTTTAAATATGACTTTTGAAATAATTATTATAAAATTTAGGTAAAAGAATATTAAAAATATATTTTCTCTTTGGCATATTCTCTACTATTAGTTAAAATTATTAAAATTTACAATGTTATGAGTGGGTTGAAGTGAAATTTATAAAGTTTCATAATTTTTAATAAATTTTAATTAATATTTTTTATATAATTTTTTTAACAATTGTAATTTATGTGAAATTGTATTAAATAATGTAAGTTTCATTTTATATTTAGTGAATCTTATATAAATTTTAGGGTCCTACTAACTAATACTTTAAAAATACTAATTAAGGAATCAATAACAAAAAGCTTTTACTGAAGAAAATGTTGGGGTTGCATTAGAAATTACATGAAAATGCATATTAATAATTTTTTTTTGCATTTTTATTTTCTTAATCAATATTTTAAGGGATGCTAATGAACATTTTCCTTTAAATATTAAGAAACAATTATAGTATAATACAAATACTAAGGTGAATTGGTTCGTATATTTGTTTTTACTCATAAGAAACACATAGGTGTGATGACTTTAATAGCCTTTCTAAGTACTCTCTCCAATATTAAATATAAGTAAAAAACTAATTCATTTGGTTAACATCAATTGATTATAATAATTTTATTTAAAAATTATTATTTTTTCAAATTATCTATCCTTAAAATTTGATATAAAAATTAAAAGAGTGATTGAAAATAAAATCTCTATTAAATGAAAAGTATTTTGAGAATAATTTAATTAAATAAAATATAATTAGTTAAAATTTATTTATATTTAAGACCAACACATAATGAATTATTTATATTTAAGATCAACACATAATGAATTATTTTTGTTTATATTTAGGATCGGAGAAAATAATGGTTAAATTAATAGCATGTTAGGATGAAAATGTAGGAACCTTATAATTACGTTTAAAGAAAACATAATTATATGTAAGAAAAATGATGTTGGATTTAGGGATCACAATAAATAAGATATAGATAAGATAGTATAATACTCGTTCTCATATTTATATTTTTAAAAAATTCATACCTAGTTTCATATCCATACAAGTAGCAATTTTAATCCATATCCTTATATTGTTGGATATCTATACATACATATTTATATTCGTTACCTGCATTTTTCTTATATATAATGTCATGCTAAAAAATTCTAATTTTTAGACAATATATATATATATATATTCAATATAATTTATTAAATTTTATTTTATTTTTTATCAATTATAATATTATTGATCAAAATTCTATAATTAAGTATCTCTAACATTTTATTATCAATATACAAAAAGAATAAATTTATTCAATCTATCTTTTAATATAGTTATTATCAAATAACAATCGAGTAGTTATAGTAAAAAAAATACTACATTTTACAATACCAATAATTACAAACATTATAAATAATATTTTAGAAACAATAAATGCATCTAAAAAAAAATATAATCCTTTTATATGATTTAATACTTTTAGTAAACTTTGAATTATTTTTAAAATTTAATTTATATACAATATTAGTGTAAAACATTTTTACACAATCATCTAATAAAATTTGATTATTTTATCTTAACATCTTATTCATTAATATAATGTTAAAATTAAATTAATTCTTGTTGAAGTAGAAATATAAAAATAAAATTTCACATTAAATAAAGTTATGTCTAAAAAATTTGAGACCTAAGAATTTTTTTTAAGACGTATTGTAACATTAATTATAAATTTTTACATTAATTTTTTAGTTTTTTGGATTACAATTAATTCTAACATTTTTCTTGTAATAAATAAAATGATTAATCCTTTCATCTATTATTTTTTTTATCAATTGAAATCATTGTTATCTTTTTTATGAATAATAATAGATTTATCAAGAACACTTTGTTGAGTTGAATGTAACTCTTTTAATCTTTATTTTATATTTTAAAATTTTATAAACTATAATAAAATAAAATAAAAGGAAATAGTAAAAAAATATAAATAAGAAATGTTGCAAAATTTATAAGAGAATTATGTGTTAATATTATCTACTGCAACAACAATTTGAGATCAATTGTCTACTTCTAAAAATTCAATTCATGTCTTAAAAAAAATAAAAATAAAAAAAATAAAAAAAATTATGAAAGGAAATGAGATAATTAAAAAATGAAATAAAAATATTAAATTTTGTAAAATATATAGAGATAATCAAATTAATAACCGTTACATTTTTTCTTTAAAAAAAAACCTTTACATTTTGTTCTCAATATCTAATAAGTAGCACAACTTCTCAAAGACATACTCAATTAATACTTTTATATTTAAATTACCAATATTATTTCATAACTTTCTTAAAAAGCATTTGAACAAATGATAATATGAATATCTATACTGAAAACGTTAGTAGTCCAATACAAATAATATTACCATATTTAGCCAAATATAAACCACTAGTGAGCATGAGTGGCATTAAGATTCAGGCTGATAATTGAGACCAGCTTTTAGTAGATATATATCCTAATAAGCATATGCTTAAAAGTAAATTGAAACAAATATATATACTGAGAGTTTAGAATAAAATCAGTTTTTCAATGAAATTTTTTAAAAGGTAAATGTGTAATTCCAGGGATCTAAGGCAAGTGTGTTAAGCACCTTACATGTTACACGACTTTGATATTGGATAATAATAAATAAATTCAAAAATATATAAGTGAAATTTTTTTTATAAATTTAATGTTTTTAAATTTTAAATTAAAATATAGTGTCAAATTTATTTGTATAATTTATTTATAAATTATTTTTATATTTGTAATAATTTCTATCAAATTTAATAAGATGATTTTTTAAGTAAAGATGAATTGAACATAGAGATCCCTAAATATTTTTTAAAATTATGTTCTCTTCAAATTTTCAACAATTCTAATACATTTATTTATACAAATATCTAATAAATTTGATTATTTCATCACATCTTCCTATTTATTAATATAATGTTTCAATATAGTGAATTTTATTAGATATATGTATAAATAGTTTACATTAACAATATATAAAAATTAACTAATATTTTTTATTTGTACTTTTGTCAATATCTTTATTTTTTAAAATTAAATTAAGATTGTTAACTAAACTTTATGTGCAGACACCTTTTACTAAAAAATTAAAATTAATTGTTAACTAAACACTTAATTGTTAACTATTATTTTATGTGCAGACAATTATTTTAATTGTTAACTAAACAATTAAAATTAATTGTTGCCCTCGATCAACACCTTTTACTAAAAAAATTTATGTGCAGACAGACAAGAAAAAATAATATGACAACAATAAAAGTCAAAATAACACCAAAAACATGTATAACTAAACTTTTCTATAAAATGACATAAGGAAATCATTTTTGCCTATAAATGTTAGCTTTCATAAAATAGTTTCATTATATAATAAACATAGTTAATAAATATATTCTAAACAAACAAATTAAACAACATCAATGTGTATAAGTCACCTATACTTGGCTTGATTTTATTTAAAAAGTCTAAAATTGAATAGATCAATAGTTTTTTCAAAAACTGAAACCAAATCAAAGTCAATTAAAAGATAAAACTAAATACAGAAGCAAAAAAAAAACTTAAGGGTATGTTAGGGAGTGAGGTTTCGAAGGAAAAAAAAAAGGAGAGCAAATTTTTATATTTTATTTTCAAATTAAAAAATTATATAATATTTATATAAATATATAAAAACCTTAAATTTATGTTAATTTATTATTATATTTAAAATAATGTCAAACTAAAAAATATTATGTACTAATATTATAAAATAGTTCTATATTTTCTTCTAATTACAAATAATTATATATAATAAATTTGTTAATTTTTATAATAATTATTTTAAAAATCATATAAATAATAAATTATGATTGAATAATAATGTAAAATTGTTTTACAAATTATTCGTGTATAATAATTAAATTTAAATATTTATTATAATTTTTTTTTTACCTTTTTTCCTATTTTTTTCTGAAATTATACTCTTAAACATATCCTAAAGGTCTAGTCGGATAAATCTTCTGAGATATTTCTTAGACATATATATTAAATAACATTCTACAAATAACAAAAGAAATATTTTTTTTTTTTAAATATCCATTCTAAAAGTTTGCAAAATTTATTTAAGAGTTTGGGCCTTCGAAAGATGATTTTTCCTTCAAGGTAAATGACTTGTATGATTTATACAATGATACACCTTATGAACGTTTTGCATTTCATAAACATAGGAAACTGCGGGTTTGGTTTAAATTTGAAAAAAAAAATAAAAATTGAACCAATTGATTTAATTTAAATTTTAAAATTTTTTCATCTAATCCGACTCAAACTAACTTAATATTGAATGAGTTAGTTAAGTTGATTTGGGTTGATTCATTTGGATAAATAAAATAAAATAATCTATATAAAAATAACACATAATTAATAAATAATATCGTCATAAAAAAATATAAATAACATATTTAAGTATAATTGATTTATATTAACTAAATGGTAGTATAAATTATAAAAAAAATAATACATAATTAATTGATTAGTTTATAAAATTTCATCTATAATAATAGAAAAAATAAATTAAATATCTAACATAAATCAAAATATTTAACATATGTTAAATTAATCAAATTCATTAAAATAATATACAATATTAATTAATTTAAATATTAAAAAATAATAAAAATAAAAACAATATATATATATATATATTTATTTATATTTATATTTATATTGGTTC
>JAMLFT010004240.1:0-16976 GCA_026544285.1 Pachyrhizus erosus | reverse complement strand
AGCAGAATTTTCATTCAGCCAATCACTTCATCCTTGGCCCAAAAAGGCTGAGCTTCAACCATCCTATTGTTAACTAGTAGTACTTGTGATTCCGAGAAGACAACCGACATGGTGCTTTCATTAAGGTTACTTTCCTTTGTTTGTTGCCTTCTCCTCACAAGCGCCAATAACAATTCACAAAACTACCACTACTTCTGTGATCAAATTAACGACAGAGGAAACTACACAGCCAACAGCATCTATGAAACCAACCTCAACAACCTTTTGTCCACTCTGGTTTCCAATACAAAAATTGACTACGGTTTCTACAATTTCACATACGGCGAAAACATTGACACAGTGTACGGAATTGGGCTATGTAGAGGTGATGTTAAGGCAGATGAATGCCGCAACTGCCTTGAACATTCGAGAGCCAATCTCACAGAACTTTGTCCAACCCGAAAGGAAGCAATTGGGTGGTACGAGGATGAGAAGTGCATGTTGCGCTACTCAGACCGCTCAATATTCAGCCTCAACGAAATTGGACCTGCGTATTATGCTCACAGCATGGAAAATGCAACGGACTTGGATCAGTTCAATAAAGATGTCAACACCTTGCTGAATAACTTAAAAAGCCAAGCTGCATTAGGTGACTCTCGTGTTAAGTATGCTACAGGAAATATATCTGGTCCTGATAATAAGTACATATACGGTCTTGTTCAGTGCACACCAGACTTGTCAGGGCAACAGTGCGATTATTGCTTGGCTCAGTCAATTGAACGTATCCCAATAGATTGTTGTAAAGACAGTAAAGGTGGTAGGGTTGTTAGACCCAGTTGTAATATGAGGTTCGAAACCTCGTTTCTCTTCTATGGATCTCCAGCATATGTATCGCCAACTCCCCCTTCCCCAGAAGGTACTTACTCCTCACACTATCTTAATTCAATTGCTCCTAGTGTACCAAATTGCTTCATGTACAATTTTTACATGTTTTACTGTTGCACAATTTTAAAAGTTTTCTTCTTCCACTAGGGTTGTTAATTTGGTTAAATATGGTTTCCGGACAGTTGTAACACTTGTAACCAATAGTTGAAAGAGTTGGTTAACAACGTGTGTGTATATATAAAGATCATCCGGTCTAATACTCAATAAAATAAGCTTTTATGTAGTAAGCATTTCTTTTATACGCTTATGAGTTTTGCATATTATCTAGATCTTTGTGCGGTTTTGTTTTCCTTATTTATATGACAGAGGAAGAGGAAAAAAAATAAAGAGAAGAGCAAAATAGTTCGGAAAAAAATTCACCCGAATTGTACGAATGATGGTGTGCATTTGTTTTAAAGAAACAACAAATGTTACCCTGCATCTGTATCTGATGGAACCAATCATAGTTGCTTGTGTGTCTTCGTGTTTTCAGTTTTTGTAATATTTAGCATTTTCCGAAAGTAATTTTCTTTTTTTTTTTTTTTTTGCTTGAAGTTTATCTTTAGGAATTAGGATCTATAAGGTAACAAGTTTTAACAAATCGTTTTTCAGACGGCCTTAATAATTAGTTATTGGACTTGTTGATCCTTTATTATCTTAAACTCTTAATCTATGGAATGTGGCACTGAGGATTCTGATTTGTGCAGGAAAAAGCAACATAACTATCATCGCCATAGCAATAGCAGTACCAGTTGCTGTAGTTGTTGCTGTGGTGCTCATTTTTTACTTCATGTGTAAAAGAGTGAGGAAGCCAGGGGGAAAGTTTGAAAGTAAGTACAAGTACTGGTTTACCGTGACATTTTTTCTATTTATTAGTCCTACATTGTTGCAATGAACTGAAAAGAATACAACTCAATCTAACATTATAAGCGAAGTATTTCTGAATAGATACATAAAACATCTTAATTGAGAGTAATTTCTTTCATTAAAATCACGTGAGAATAACCGCCCATTTTGCAAAATCAAAATAATTTCAGTAATTAATTCAAAGCATGATGTACTCCATTATGCTAGGAATAGCCAACCACAGAGGAAGTCAATAACCATAAGAAATTATATCTAGACGTTAGTCATAGACCACATTGAATATTTTATTAGCATAGTGGGAGAAAGCTTTCGTTGTAAAATTGCTCTTGTATCACATATGAAAAACTAACTAACTAGTTTAAATCCGTTTCCCGTGTGAAGCTCAACAAGAAGCATATGATGATGATGATGATGAAATTGACATTTCCGAGTCATTGCGATACAGCTTTAACACCATACGAGATGCTACGAATGACTTTTCTGATTCCAATAGACTAGGACAAGGCGGATTTGGGGCTGTTTACAAGGTAAGATAACACTTTTAAACACTTCATCAAAATATGGTAGACAATTTCTTGCAGAGAGCTTACTATTATTCACTGATATTTTCAGGGTAGGTTTATTAATGGACAAGAGATTGCAGTCAAAAGGTTGTCAAGAGATTCGGGTCAAGGAGAGAGGGAATTTAAGAATGAAGTGCTTTTAGTGGCCAAGCTTCAGCACCGAAATTTAGTTAGGCTACTTGGTTTCTGCTTGGAAGGAAGAGAAAGGCTACTTGTCTATGAATTTGTTCCTAATAAAAGCCTTGATTACTTCATATTTGGTAAGTTTAATCTGAATGTCTGATTAATTGGACCATATATCTATTATTTCAGTTGTGGTTTAAGACTAAACTTAATTACTTAGTCTTAAGATTCATATGACTCACTGTGTATGTAGATGAAACCAAGAGAGCACAATTAGACTGGGAAAAGCGTTACAAAATCGTTGCAGGTATTGCTCGAGGTATTCTCTACCTCCATCAGGATTCTCAACTACGCATTATCCATCGTGATCTCAAAGTAAGTAACATTCTCTTAGATGAAGATATGAATCCTAAGATAGCGGATTTTGGCTTGGCAAGATTGTTTGTTGTAGACCAAACTCATGCAGATACAAATAGAGTTGTTGGAACCTAGTAAGTATTTGATTCTATTATAGCTTATTAGTTATTAATAATATCATTGAGTTTAGCAATAATTGAAAATTGCGGAAAAGTTGGAGATGATTGTGAAAAGATTTTGCTTAATTAAACCTGCTCATACTCCAATATTGTTATGCAGTGGTTATATGGCACCAGAGTATGCAATGCATGGACAAATTTCAGAAAAGACAGATGTTTTTAGTTTTGGTGTATTGGTTCTTGAGGTTGTAAGTGGCCAGAAAAATAGTGGCATTCGTCGTGGAGAGATTATAGATGATCTTCTGAGTTTTGTAAGTCATCCTTTTCTTTCTATTTATCTTCCTTGTCGTTAGAAGCATGAAATTAGAAAAGCTGTGTGTTAACTACATTGCTATTGAAACGAAATCTAACTAATAATATATATAACTGAGCAAATTCATGCAGGCATGGCGAAGCTGGAGGGAAGGAAGAGCTACAGATATCATAGATCCAACTTTAAACAATGGTTCACGAAATGAAATAATGAGATGCATCCACATTGGATTACTCTGCGTTCAAGACAATGTAGCTGCCAGACCCACCATGGCTTCCATTGTACTCGTTCTTAATAGTCCTTCTCTTACTCTTCCACTACCTTTAGAACCTGCATTTTATGTGGATAGTAGAGCTG
The DNA here is from genome assembly GCA_026544285.1 of Pachyrhizus erosus. Taxonomy (NCBI): domain Eukaryota; kingdom Viridiplantae; phylum Streptophyta; class Magnoliopsida; order Fabales; family Fabaceae; genus Pachyrhizus; species Pachyrhizus erosus. The sequence goes on along the minus strand of JAMLFT010004240.1, from coordinate 13,374 downwards.
GAAACCTTCCAGACATGCATTTATGGGAATTTAATTCAGAAACAACAAAATCAAACAAATACGCAGCTAGATCGATCAACGGGGCTTCAATTACGGAGCCATATCCTCGCTAGATTTCAATTATAGTGGTGGTAGTCATAAACATAGTTAATTCAGTATTACAAATTCAATTATTCAACTAAAGAACAGTGTATGGGAACATATCTAAGTTGTTTTTTCGTAGTCTAATCTAGATAAACCAAATATCCCTTTGCTGAAACTGAGATAGAAATTTGTAATGTGACTCAGTTTGTTTTAATTATAAAATGTATGTTGTGGCAATTCTGCTAGTAGCACAGCTTGCCCTATGTGCTGTTTACACAATATATCAGATAAAATTAAAATTTCCCCAAAACCTCCATTTTCAGGAGGATGATACTTTGCATCTAAATAAATTTCAATAAATGGATGATAAGTTATTGTGTACGAAATCACTAGTAATTTTTTTTTATTAATACTTTCCTATTTCATATTTGTTATTATTTGTCACAGCCCGTGGTGATACATTAGTGTTTCATTTATCTGCATTTTGTCAACTTTTCTCATTGGCTGAGAAGAAGGAAAATTAGTAATGCACGTGCGCAATAATTTGAAAATTCCAATATTGCACATAGAGAACTTTATCGTCACTTCACCAGCTGCTCCTGACATAAGAGGTCATAAATACATTGGTAGATTGAAATTTTCGCACTGTATTATCTCAATAATGGGGGCTGCTATGATATATTTTTACGCAGCATAAATCATACAGAAAATTCCAACCCCAGATGTATCAATCGTGCAATGCTCAATTTGACTAATTTAGTGACTGGTTGCAATCCTCTCAGTAAATTGTTATAACACAAGGATCCAATCCTCAAAAGCCCGTTATGCTCATGATAGCTCAACTATCCTTGGACGTTTTTTGGAATGACCATTTCCCTTTTGTTTTTCATGAATATTATCCTTGCCGGAAATAGATTTTTGAACAAGAGACAGAGGCTTTTCACTTTTGTTTCCATCATCACCATAATTGTCACTGTTTTCAATATCATCATCCCCACAGTCGTCATCAGTACTACTTTCCTCCGAATCTGTTTCACTACCACCAGCAGCCAATGGAATCATAGGCTGACAAGTGGAAATTGCAGATTCAGCAGCAGCCACCGCCTCAGGTGTATGAAGATCAGCTACACCAAGCATCAAATCCTGCAAGAAAATGAAAGCAAAATAAATAATATAATTCACTACTTGCAAGTTGCAAGTCAGTAATATAATAGACAGGTAGGTAGAGGGATTATTGATATACAAAAGACAATAGAGTCACTGACACTGACCATTTCAATTACTTCGGATTCATTTCCAGTTAGTTCTTCCATATCATAATTCTCAGGATGGTCCTACATATTATATATATGTATATGTATTAAAAGCTATACACGATAAAATAAAGTAAAAAGGGAGGAAATAGTTGCACAGCAGTAAAAACAATGGCTTCAATTAGAAACCAATATTTAACCTTTGCATCAAGTTCCAGCCTCTTATTTGCTTCAGACATCACTCCTAGGAAGTCTTTAACCTTCCCTAAAACTGCATCAACAAACAAAATTTGATGTCAGGCACAAAAATTGTAGTTCATTTTTATAACTTCGTCTTCATAGAGTTCTGCTACATTCAAACAATAACTACTTCAATCAGTTCAATGCTTATGACTAGAATATAACTAGGTAGTGTAATACAAATCCAATTCAACAGTGAAATATTATTGAGGGAAAAGGCAACATTATCTTGTTTTGTTTCTGTCTTTACAACCATGTTTAATTTTCCTTCAGACCAAAAGTTTAGCAACGAGTAATTTAAGATTCTTGAGAGACCAATCACATACAAAATAGATGTAAAACAATTACAAAAATGCACATGAACAAGCAGAGAAAACCTGACCAACACCATCATGCACAGACAAATGAAAGAATTTTTGGTTGGGTTTATATTGGATCACAACATGATTAAGATCTTGAACTTTGAATGCTTAAACAACTAAACTATTTCACTTGTAGTAATAGCCAGTAACATACAGCCAATCTGTTTGGCACACAAGACAAGGGACAGAAAAACTCAAGTCTAGTGACAGACAAATCACACCAAAAGTTTAGTTGAAGACCACGTAAGTTCGAAGAAAACATTTTTGGGGAACTCCAGCAGCACAGAGGAGAACTGATTCAGATTGAGATCCTAATTCAAGGGCAGCTGTGGTTAATGACAATGAAGTACTATTGTCTACTATAGGTCTGTCACACTAGCATGGGACATAATGGGGTTGGTAGTTTGCATGGATATAAGTAAGAGTAACAGTACAGGTACAACAAAATTCTGAAAACTAGACTACAAGTATAGCATAATATATCACAGAGAAATCTAAAAACATGAACAACAAAGAAATTATATAAGACAAATACAAGTTTCGTAATGTTCTAACTCAAGTAGGCAAAAACATTTAAGGAAGGCAAAAGTTTTGAAGGGAGTGAGTGAACCAGTAGTTTGCTTAATTTTGTAACAAACCAAACAACTTAGCAACAAAATTTAATGTTTTGCAGGGACTAACTTGTACTTAGAGTCATAAGTGAGTATTGTGCGTGTATATTCCCAATAAGTACAGTTACGGGCATCACAACTATCAAATAACAGCCATACATCATACATATTCGATAGAAACTAAGAAAAAAGTATTTCAATACGACCCGCTCAACTCAACCCAATATTTAATATTTATAGTAAAATAAAAAGTGATTTCTACTTCATTGGATCTCATGTCTCAATTAAGAGGAGTCATGGAAAGAACAGGTTCAAAATCCCGATCAATTCCTTTTACAAATCCTACAGCAGCTGCGCGAGCTCTTCCCGCGTGCCATAAATGGCCCACAAATAGGAAGAATCCTAGAACTTACTTGTATATCCCAAGCATCATCATGAACAGTTGTAAAGACACATCGTAGCCCAGTAATGAGCTTCGAAACATATATGTGAAAAAAATTAATCTTGGCAAACCAGAGTCAGCAATCATCAAAAGAGCATGTGGCAATTTCTAGGCAATATCAGCTAATTCCCTCGCAAATAGCACTCGGTGTTTTTTTCAATGTGGAATCATTAGAACCAACAACTCTAACATCCAAGTATGACTTGAAAGTAATGAACCAATAATTGAAGCGTGCCTTGATAAAAACAAGAAAATTTAAAGACTTAGGATGAATTTGAAACAGTACGATGGCTGGGGGGAAGTGGGGCAGTGAGGGGCGTGCCATGAAGGGGGAGTCTCCTAGTTTGAGTGTCTGATTCTCTTTTATTATCACAAACAAGAAGAGCGGATTCTGCACAAACAAAGACAACTTCATCGTTAGAACCCAAAAAAAGGACAAGAAGAAAAAACAAATTCCATTGAAGAAAGATAGATGAGACCTAAGGAAGAAAGGGGCGTGTCATTATGCTCAAACTGGAGAAGCTCTTTGCTCCTCTCTGCCATATCTTGTTGTCTCTCGTCAGCTGTCTCAGAAGCCTGTGAGGTTCCGAAGAGTGTTAAAGGAAGGGAATGCAAGAAGCGTAGGTTAGTGAAAATTTTGTTTGTTAAATAGAAAAGAACCTATCGTAGAAACGTGGGCTTCTCCTCTTAGAACTTTGTTGTGGGCTTGCATGTTCAATTAGAGATGATTCATTAACTGGGCTTTTATAGGACTTGACTGTCGGCGTCAGAAATTTGGATAAGTTATACCGTAATTAAAAATATATTTATAATAAAGATGTTTAATAAATTAATATTATAATATTAAAATAAATAATATAATATTGTTAGTTAGGTGGTAGAAAAAGATGAAAAAAATAGGTAAAAAAAGAGATGAAAACCAAAAGTGATTGTATATTTATATTTATTATATGAAAAAATATATTAAATAATAAAATAATTAATTTATTTATTAAATATTTTTATTATAAAATTTTATTATTTTTAATCTAGATTTAAAATTAACTAAATATTTTAAAAATACAATTAATTCATGCAGTAATGTTATATATAATATTATAACTCAATCAAGTCAAATTATTTTGTGGCTTAGGTGTCGAAAGAAAAATGGAGTATCATGGAACCAAATCCAACTTTTATCACTTATACCCTATTGTTATAAACATTCATGAAAAATGGACTTGAAAAAAAAATGTTAATTTTTTGGTTTGTCCAAAATATTTTTTGTGTAGCAGTATCTAAATTTATAATTTGGATACTAATGAATTCACAAAAGTGAAAACATTCTATCAATTACAATTAAATAATTGTCTCAAAGAGCATATCCTAACAATGAAGAAAACATAGTTGAAGAACAATACTAATCAATAGTTTTAAAATCAATTAACTAATTGAATAAAAAAATGGATGGGACTAGCAAGTTGAATTGGAAACCAAATCCATAAATGGCCTAATTAAGCACTTGCATTATTTTTTTCACTTGACTTAGTAAAAATCAATCAAATTGGTATTGAACTGGTAAGAAATTGGTCTTCACTCAATTCTCACACTCCTAAGAGAAGCAATTAGACTAGTCATCCAATGCATTGATGTTGATTTTGATTTTAGGTGACTGTGAGTGGAGGCACTTGAAATGCAAGAAAAGCACAATTCAAACAATTCATTGAGCCATTGTCAAATGTGGATTTGTTTTCGAACTAATATTTTTTTAAAAAAGATGTTTACTTAAATAATATGAAGAAAAAATTATTTACAGAAATAAGGTGGTTCTTGCCATACTAAACCAAAAATCCTAAACTTAAATACCACCATATAAGAAGTGTCATTTAGTTTGGCTCCATGATGTTTCAACAACTAACAAGAATAAATGTCTAAGTTTTTTTTTGTCTTGTTTTTTTTTTCATTTTGTCTTTTATTTGTAGGTATCATGTGACATTGCTCCTTGTTATTTTGGGAGTCACCATTTGATGTTGCACCTTGTAATTTTTGGAACTCAAATTCTAAGTTTATATATTATTGTTAAATAATGTTTTTTTTACTATTTTTAAAATTTTAATTATCATATTTTCAATATCAAGGTATTTCCTACTAGTTAAATTCACTGTACACCGGAACAAATAAAAAAGGTAAACATGGAAAAGGCATGCAAACTATAGCTCCATATATCCAGATAATTAATATTAATATATGTCACATATGCGAATTAAATATTAACTCTTGACAACTAACTACATTAAGGGCTAAAAACCTTCCCAAACTCAACCGAAACTTTTCAGCTTTATGATTGACCGCTTAACTTCAAAGGCTAAAGAGTGAATATTCTCGGCAAAAGAAAGCTAGCTTTTAAGAACAAGTGTAACAACACATCTGAACTAAAACCGAAAGGAAAAATAAAAAATAAAAAGAGAAACCAATGCAATCATCCTCCTTCTGATCAATACTTGGGAAGAGAACATTCTCTTGGAAGATTATTTTGGAACCTCTCATTGTCTTGACAGTAATCATAAATCATGTGGTATTTCCTGACCCATTTAAACCACCTTCTTTGTGTGTAGGTAAGTGTGCTAAAGCTGTATTGGTTCCACCAATTGGTAGGGCTAGCTGCTCTGCAAAACCTTGGGTTCCCTTTCCACACACAAGCATCAATCTTGTAATTTCTGAATGAAGCTATGAAGGGACCCTTTGTCCAATCAATCTTATCTTGGCCACCTCGTGTTGCCCAGCTATCACCATTCCACAGGGTCGCTTTCAGACTCATTGGCTGCCATCTAGGAAATGCTACACCCTTGTCCGCATGGTTTCTGTACACTCTTATAGGAATCATATCCACCATTAACCTGCAAAAGGCAAAGTCAACTTTACAACTAACCTTTTGGAGACACAAGAGTATATAAACTCACATGGTACAGAAAATGATTTAAAAAGTTAAACATTTCAACTTCAAACAACTTTTTGGGTAAAGTCAAGGTATCCTTGACTCAATCAGAGATTAATTTCTTGATATATAGAGATCAATTTAAGACATTGACAGATACTCTTACGGATCAGACATCCAACCCTGACCGTATCCAACTTCAGAAACTCAACCGGATAAAATAAGTGCATTAATCAGATTGACTCGTTTGATTTCTTTCCATTAATATAAATTGAAGTTGCTTCCGTACCAACCAAGTATAAAGGATTGAAGAGCAAAGCAATTTAGGCTATAAAAAGGTTTCATTGATGGCAGAAGATGGCTTACACAATCTGGTGCATATTCCATAACACCGAGTAAGTATGGAAGTCCTTTGTTGGATCAAACCACAGATAAATCCTCTCCTCTCGATTGTCAGTTCCATCAGCGAAAATATTTGTTTGTAGAATATATGGCTGCCCAGAAACGTTGCCTAGAAACTCAAAGTCTATCTCATCTCGATTTGGTTGATCAGAGGTAAGCTGTAGTAATATATTGCCAAGTTAATATGAGTATCTCTTTATGATTCAAAACAACAGAAGAAAAGAAGGGTAAAAGGGTTGCTTACATAATAGGCCAAGACAGTGCCTGCAGAATCACCTGGCACTAGTTTGATTTGCATGTCAATTTGTCCAAATAAAAACATCTGGTTTGAAGCAAAACCAGCTCCTGCAACAATAATTACCCACACTCGTAATTAAGAAAGGAATCTTTAGTTTTGATATTGCAGCTAGTTAACTTAAACTTGATAATTAGTACCAGATTCTTGGTCCAATTTCAAGCTTCTTGTATGTCCATCAGCAGATGTGCTCACATGGGTAGGAGACCATATGACAAAGAAGTCCTTATTGAAGTTTCCTGTTGAAACAACAGATGCAACTGAAACTTGAAACAGACTCAAGGAAACAAACCCAATGAAGAAGATAAGTAATGCCGTGTGGAAGTTTTTCATGGTTCTTATGAAAGAATAAGTATAGGGCTCTAACTTGTAACTGATAATTGAGGAGCTATATATAGGTATTGCATCGGAGGAACAATAGCAGTTTGGTTATATTAAGAATATCTTTAGAAGGAAGCAAAGGAGTTTTTAGCTGTCCGAATCTTCATTGTTGAGAGTACGTGCATTCGTTAAGAGTTCACATTACAACATAAATTAATGTTAAGGTACTCTTAAAGTGATGCTGCAACATTAACATGGATGAGCGGCTATGCTGTTACAATAATAACTAAGGAGGGGTCATGAATACTATCAACCCTTATAGGAGTGACAAACAGCCCATTGATGTACCATAATAATATTGTCTTATAAAATCTATTTTGTCATAATTAGATTCCAGAATTTAAAACTATTTTGGTTGAAAATTACCCTGTAAGATTAGTATAAATAGAGCCTTTCTCGTTGTCATTTGTAGCGAAAAATCAAGTGAAGTTTTTTTTACATATATAAGAGATTCTCTCTTCTTTGTCTTGAGTTTTATGAGCCGACATGTTTAAATTGTTTCCGGTAAACAAAGGAACACGTTAAAAGATGTATTCGAGAGTATTGCCTTCCAAGAATCCTGATCCAACTTAACTTGGGCCAATGAAACTTATTTTGGGAATAAGGATAATAAAATATGTACCAGACTTTGGACACACACTTGTTCTTGCTCAAGACAAGCCTTTTTACTCTTTTCTCAACAGAAAGTTTACAAAAATGAGAATCTGACAACACATCTATTTTCTTGCCTCCTTAGATTTTGTCTTAAGATAACTTGGTCTTAAAGCATCTTTTTTTCAAGGGCTTCAAAAGATTTATTCCTTCCCTCCCTTTGTAGGGACGTTCTTGTGTTAGTTATATATACTACAACTAAATCTCATATTTCACTACGTTTTGTTTCTTTGCCTGTGAAACAGTTCTTAAAAGGAACGGACATAATATCTACAAGCGGAATTATAGTTAATTTGACATACTGTGGAAAATATGTAAAATCAGAAATTGAATTGCACTTAAAACAAACACTTCTATTCCGTTCCCCCCTCTCCTGTCTTCTTTATTTGGAGAATCTTTAAACAAATATTTTTTTTAATTTAATAACCAATTAGACCGTTCAGAATGACTGATATTTGAAGAAAAAGCCTATACAAAATTACAAATACGTAAAATTGTCATTTGTTGTACTTTGCTGTCCTTTCCCAATCAATTATTAGGGTGATTCCGGATAAAGTTTTCAATAAATATTTATTGGAGAAGACATATAAAGGTATCATTAATTAATTTTTCTTCATTAGTTAAAATAAAGGTTTCTTTTAAAGGAGTTAAAATAAAGTTATACATCTTAATTTTTGGAAAAATTAAATGAAAGGACTTACAAAAATTTTAAGGCGCATAAGATGGTTTTAATTTAATATATGAGAAAATTTTAATTTATTTTACTTTTTTTAATAATTGATTATTAAGAAAATTATTCAAACTGAGTTTAGTCTTTTTATATTTTTGGTGACAGCCCTTTCAATTTGAAAGTTTAATTTTAAATCAATTTAGCAATCTATGATGAAGCTAGCAATGAGTTGACAAGCAATCGTCATTTAGTTGGCTGTACGTTGCTCCTGTATGACAAATATTACCGAAAGAAAACGAGTTATGAATGTCAATATGTTGGATCCAACTGCCAAATCCATCATCTATAAATTCCTGAAATTTGTTTGCCAGTTGTTGACAAGAACAGCTACATATATTTATATTCTTACACGAAATGATATTAAATTATTTATCAACATTATTGCTTAAGAGAAAAATTATGCTACTTCTCCACTAGTTTTCACACACTATTACAGATGGAAAAAAATCATTCATAAAAGTAATTCCAATAATAAACAAATTTAAATTTAACAATCCAATGAATTATGCAATCAAAGACAAAAAAGAAAAATATATTTATTTTTATTTTTATTTTTATAAACCCTTTTATTGGGTGTACATTAAATTATTACTTTTTTTTATATAAGAACCCCACTTAAATTATAAAGTTTAGATTATTGTCCTATAAAATAAAATAGAAAACTGAAAATTTCTTGATGCTGAACAGTTGCATAATTTTGTCAAACATTTCCAAATCTGTTTAGTTTCTGTGATAAGTCATAACAAAAGCGAAAGGGAGTTTATTTATTTTATCCTTTTTAGATAAATTGGGGAAACAAGAATCAAGAAAAGGACGGTGCTTTGTATGGTGACACTGGCGAGTGGGGTTAAGTGTACGGTTAATTAAGACTCCGAATGCAGTCAAAGGACAAGGCAAGGCAGCCTCCTTGTTTTAGATCGCTGTGTTGCTCACTACCACTCATACTTCCAATGAAACCTCTTTGACACCTAAATCCTTAAATGACACTACTTTTGTCTTAGCCTCACCTTCTCACTTATTGTTTCTGCTTCTGCTTCCTTTTCTCTGCTTGTTCAGGTAATTTTCTATCCTTTCTCTACAGGGATTTGCTCCACTCATCCCTGGAACAAGGGTAGACTGAATCTCTATTCAAAATTCAATCTTTTTTTTTTATTACTGTGAATAGATATGCGTACGAGGCCCCAAATCTGTTTGCATCTTTCAATTTTTTGCTTCAGAACGGTTTTGACCCTTCAAGCATGCTCTTAACGAAGAATGGGGTTTTAGTGGGAAGGACAAAATCTGAGCTTGTGCTTATTTTCTGATTGATCTGTGATGAACTTTTCTTTTCTATTTTGAAATTCTCCGTTGATCGTTGTGGGTGGGATTTTGGTTTTGCTTTGGGGGGTCTAGGGATTGCATGTGGTTTCTTATAAATACCTTCTTTGCATTTTGTTCCTTTGTTTGTGATTGTTTTCCTGATACCCCTCAGTACTAGGTTTTCTCCTGCCTTGCAAATTGTATGGATTTTTGTGGTGGAAGTGCATAGCATAATAGCAAAATAAAATATTACACTGTTTACCGGAGTTCATTTGCCTAGTAACATAGTTGAAAACTTGAACCTTGTTCATGTGTTGTTTAACATGGTTTTCTTGAACATTGTTTTCTGGAATTGGAAAATGCCCTGAGAAAGAGTACCCTATTTGAAATTTTTGTTATATACGCATTTGTGGAAAACTTGTTTTGGTATAATCCGAGTTTTGAGTGAACTGTTATTGTTTAGAGTTTTTACTCCTTGTGCCAACCGAGAAAAAGTTTTGAAATGGAGCATAAATCTTGTTTGCGCCTTTAATAGTCCTTTCTAGTTTTGAAATGCAGACTCTGGTAAATGTTTTATAGATACAAATACTTGGGATATTTTAAGCTTGTTATACGTATTTCCTTTTTACTTATGTCTTTGCTATAAATCTATTATGAGCATAGCTTAGACAGATTCTTAATATCGGTTTTCCAATCCAAAGCAGGTCGCCTGCCCTTGCTATTTGGAGAAGACAAATCAGGGTTTCCAAATAAGCTAAACATGATAAAACGGTTTCCAAGTAGGAACCATAGGTCCAAAGGCATCAAGGTAAAGCATGTTCTGCAAATTGTTCTGTTGCTTGGTGTTTGCTTCTGGCTGATCTACCAGGTTAAGCACAATCATGATAAGAAGAAGGAATTTGACAAGGATGCAAAACTATCAGTCAGTACACAGACAGATCCAATCCTGAAACTTGGTAGAAGAGACCTTCATCCAGGTAAGCATGAAGAAACTCTGAATGAAAAACACGAGGAAGAAGAGGAAGATGAACATATTGAAGAGGATGAAGAAAATAAACATGACCGTGAAGAACATGAAGATGGGAACAAACATGAAACTGAAGAACACAAAGAGAACAAGCATGAAGGAAGAGAACAAGGGGAAGAAGAAAATAAGCATGGAGCAGAAGAACAGGAGGATGAAAACAAAAATGAAGATGTGGAAGATGAAGGAAGAGGAGGAGGAGATGATGAGATAGATGAAAATGATCAAGAGAAATCAGAGGTGGATACTACTGATCGTGATGATGAGTTCTTGGATGACGAGAAAGAGAAAGAAGAGGTTGATGAGAAGGAGAACGAAAATGAGGATGAAGAAAAGGACAGTTTAGTTGAAAACCACGACAATCATGAGGCTCGGGAGGAACATTACAAGGGGGATGATGCTTCTAGTGCTGTGGCTCATGATACTCATGCAACTAGCACCGAAACTGAGACACTTAGCTTGGGAAACTCTGATGTAAACTTAGAAATGAATATCACAAATTCTGAAAATATGACAACTTATTCAGATGAAAATGTTGGGAAGCAAAATGATTCAGATTTGAAGGTTTCAGAAGGTGACGTGATAGACGGTATTTCTTCAAATGCAACTGCTGTTAAAGAGACTGGAAATAACACTTTGTCCAACCCTACGAATGATAGCTCATTTCTAAATAATATAACTGCAACAAACTCTGACGAACACTTGGAATCAAGCAGTAACCAGACAGTAGTTGCCAGTGAAGCAAGCAATAACTTGGCCGGAGCTGGTAACAACACATCAAGTTCATCTGAACAAAATAAAACAGTGATGTTATCTGAATCTGACCAAGCTCAAAACAGCTCGTCGAACACAACAATCCCTGGAGATGTCAAAAATGTCCTGACAGAGGGATTAGAACAGAGTGGCAATAGAATTTCTGATGAAAACCTGCATGATACCAATTCAACGGTCTCTGTTAAAACTGAAAATGAAGGTGCGGCTGCAGGAGAATCATCTAATCTAGTAGCTACGAATGTAACCGAGAGCACTTACAGAAATGAGAGATCTGAATCTGAAATTTCTGAAAATGACAAGTCCAAAGATAACCCTGAAACGAGTGAAACCAATGCAAATCAGGATGTTGATGCCACAGAGGATGAGATGTTCAAAGGTGACACAAAAACAGGTGAAATTGATGACACATCAGATTCTTCCTCTGCCAATGAAACTTTGGATTTAGCAGAACAAGATGCCATTGATTCTTCTGATACTCATATTCACGAGGACGTGACCGAGGGTCGAACCGATCTTGATACACTGCCAGATATCAGAAATGAAGGAGATGATAGTGACGAAACTGTTGCAGAGTGAAGTGGAAAGAAGGTCGTTAGGTTCTTGAAAAGTGCACTTTCAGTTTTTTGCATGGCAGAATTACCTGGTTGTTAGAACCTGTTTGCTTGACTCAAAAATGTGTCAAGATGATCCTTAAAGGCACAAACATAGTTTAGTGGATATTTTTAATGATTGTATCAAGGTCTGAATATGTATAATTTATTGCTACATTCCACTGTCTACTACTTTTATCCCTTTATTTTTGTGTGAAGTTCTCGTTTTTTCCTTTTTTTTACTTAGATGAATTAAGTTTTTTTTTTTTTTGGTTAAAATCAACTTAAAACTTACTTTTTGAACAAGTTAAATAAGACTTTTTATAAAAATTAGTTTACAGGAGAAGTTTTTTTTCTTCTTCCTACTTATTAAAAATTTATCTAAATATCATCTTAATGAAGTGAAGTGCAAATAAGGTGACATATTAATTGATGAAAAATTATAAGTTGTTTTGTAATGTGTTTTTTTTTTTTTTTTTTGGGAATGTGAGAAACAATTGAAAATGAAAATTTGGACTTTGATGACATTGATGGTATGTCAATTTTTCTAGCAACATAAGTTATCTTATTTGAACATGTTAGAGTCTGTCTTTCTTATTACATAAGGTTTAATATAAAATTAAACTCTGATATTTTTAAATCATCAATACAGATAGTCAGTACTGAGTTGGCTCTGTCATGGTTAGTATGTATTTCATCTCTTAGGGTTTGTTTTGTTTTAAATTTTGTCAGAAATCTATTAACATAATCAATTCCAGGAGCTTGACAAACAAATCACAATTTTGAATTTGATCATGCTAACATGTAGTCTGGAAGAAATTATTGTATGATTCAAAATTTACATGACATATAATTGAAGTTAAAATCTATCATCTCATGAATATTACTCCAACCTTTCACCCGTTAAATCAATTCTAATAATTTTAAATTTTTGTATTATAGCAAAATAATATAATAAAAATAGATAATAATAGATAAACATCTGACACTTTTAAAGTAAATTTTTACAATATGCACTAATTAAAAGGTAAAAAAATGTATATTGAAATATGTTGAGTATTATTATTTATAAGAATGAAGAATTCAACTTCTCTAAAGTGTTTAGAGAGTAAACTAAATAATTTAAATTAATCATTAATTTTTCATTAATAAGATTATTTAGTTCATTCTGACTCATTTCAAAGAATGAGATTTCTTTTCATGCATGTTTTTCTGTCATTTTGTAACACTTTATATAAGAGTTTTTTTTTATCAAAATAAATTAATTTTTTTCTCTTTTTAAATCTTTTAATTATTTTAATTAATAATTAATTTCTCCTATT